>JAWWMW010075933.1:0-13540 GCA_035048345.1 Echeveria elegans
CCGTACGTAGCTCCCCCAGCTTACGTACCGCCCCTACCATTTCCTCAACGACAAGTAAAGGCAAAAGAGAATGCAAGCTTCAACAGATTTGCGGAAATCTTGGCAAAGTTACATGTCACACTACCTTTTTCTGAGGTAATATCTCAAATGCCTACTTATGCTAAATTTTTAAAAGATATTATCACACATAGACGTGAATTGAAAAACATATATAAATTTTTAAAAGATATTATCACACATAGACGTGACTCCTATTTTGTCATGATTCAGAGTCTCCAGGGTTCCTTCCTTAGTCATCATACTGAGAGAATTAGTGAGACGATCTACTTTTGATCGAGCATCTGTAAGTTCTTTGGATGAGAGGTTCAATTCTTCTCTCAGTTGACTCACCTCCTGAATTAATTCAGTCTTGTCTCCTTTCAGCTTCATATTTATTTCCATCAACTTTTTCCAACTTGAAAATAATGCATGGTACCTCTCAGCAATTGATTCTTCAGTGATTTCTGTATCAGTATCATTGTCTGATGCTTTGCCAGTGTTCTGTGCAGGTTCTACAATCTGGATCGTTTCAGGTTCTGAGTCATCATCTCCAGACTGAATCATCTCAGTCACTGCGTTGTTTGCATGATCCAGTATCTCCTAGAACTCCTCATCCACCTTCTCAGCACTAGCTTCTGGCTGAGCAACGGACGCCTCAGCTTCAGTCGAAAGAGCAGTGTCTTGCTCAACCATTTTTAGAAATTCACTAATGACTTCTTCAGCTCTCACTTTAGCTGTCTCGTCTTCATCATATCCAACTTCAGATCTTTCATCAGTGGCTTTGACAGCTAAACATTTTCCTTGGTCTTGTTCTGAATTAATGTCACTAAGTTGAGCTACCATTGACTTCTTTTGTTTTCTGATATAATTTGGACATTCTTACCGAATATGACCATATCCTCCACACTCAAGACACTGAATACCTTTAGAACTCCTGGACTTGGTAGACTCAGGTTGTTCTTTCTTCATAATTTTCAAAAATCTCTCCAACTGTTTAGGGAGTTGTGTCATCTGGTCAGTGTCTGAGTCATCCTCAGAGTCACCATCTGAGTCATCATCTGCCTCTGTTAATTCTTCCTTCGGTGCCAGATTCTTAGTCTTCTTAGGAGGATTCTCAGCTTCCATGTCATACTCATATGACTCAAGTTCTCACATGAGTTCAGCTAGGGTCAAAGTGTTGAGATCGTGAGTCTGGATGATAACGATCTTGTGCATGGCGAACTTAGGGCTCAGAGTTCTTAAGGCCTTCTTCACCAGCTTTTCCATGCTGATGGGTTCACCCAGGGTGTGAGCTTCATTTGAAATTGTCATAAGCCTCGAGTTGAATGTTGTTACTAATTCATTCTCACCCATTCTTAGATTCTCAAATTTGGTGGTCAGCTGCTGCATCTTGCTTTCTTTCACTTTGTCAGTCCCTTCGTAAGTGACCTTCAGAAAATCCCACGCGTCCTTTGCTGCAGTGCATTGCTGAATCAGGGCATATATCTCAGGTTCTACAGCAGCCAAAATGACATTCAAGGCTCTAGAGTTTGTTGAAGACCGAATGTCTTCAGCGGTTGTCCAAGATAGCTCATCTTTAGGTTCAGAAATTCCATCTTTATTGATCTTTTGAGGGGGATCCATTTAACTAGAATATTTCTCCAAGCTTTGACATCCATACCTTTGATGTAAGTCATCATTCGAGTTTTCCAATAAGAATGGTTGCTTCCATATAGCATTGGAGGTCGGATGGAAGCTTATATATATATCCCAATTCACCCTGCGACATTGTTCGGTCTAGTGTCTGAATCAACAGATCTCACTCTGGCTGTGTTGATTTTGTCAAGTGTCTGAATCCAAGGTTCGTAATTCACTCTGTAGTGTCGAGTGTCCCGCTCTGATACCAATTGAAAATTGACTTTACTCAATTTGTTGTTTAGGATTCAGATGTTTATGTTCCTATGTCAACTAAAGTTAGAGTAACTAAAAGGTAAAATGACATAGAGATTGATAACCCAGTTCGGCTCCTTTAAGACTTAGTCTAGGGGGCTTCTCCTCAAGCTCGGCGGAAACAATTCACTAATATGAAAAATTCTTACACAACACTTACAACGAATAATGTTCGAGCTAAGAATAAATCTAGTGAAAAGGATCTGAAACAACCTCAGGTTCTAGATTCAAGACCCTGTCTCAATTCCCACCAGTCCAGACTCAGTCTGAACTATTCTGCACTGTGCCCTCAGACTCATCGACACATACAGTGAGCAGCTTTTGACAGCTTGATGGCGTTCGTTGGATTATCACCTCTCCATGACTGATATGAACGGCCTGAATTATGCTCATGCTCCTCGTCGAATAAAGTGTTTTTACTTGGCGTATTTCGACTTGGAATAGAAGATGGACGTGGCTTCTATTTATATGCACTCGGTTGCTTAGTTTTTACTCAAGCAAAAGATTTACTTGCCATAACTAACTTTTGAAATATTCCATCTTCAAAAATAATTGCTAAATTCATATTTAGATTTGATCTTCCAGTAATTAAATCGATCATTATCAGATTCTGCTCCAGCTGTCTGACTCAGATTCTGCAGATAGAGATACTCCAGGCTGGCAGATCTTCAAAAATATTTCATCTTTAAATAATTGCTAATTCAAAAATATAACAATATTCAAATAATCTGGAAAATCAGATTTATTATATTTAATCTGATTTTCTCAACCGCCTCTTGAGACGATTGACTCACCTTTATCCACTTTCCAAAATATAAAGATACAAATAATTTCAGCTGGCGGTAAATGACGATTGACTCACCTACTGAGTCAAGCATTCATGATCATCGTTTGTCTCAGGCGCTGGATCAATAAAACTTTGAGGCCAAAAATATTGTCATACATAAGCACTTGAGTTCATGGTGCTTTCAGTATAAAAGGAAGTGCTGAAGTTTTTGGACGCCGATGCCATATACCCCATATCGGATAGTAGATAGATAAGTTTAGTACATATAGTGCCCAAGAAGGGAGGAACAACTGTCGAGAAGAACGTTGTGGGGCCTTGTGCCGAAGCATGTGCGATACGGTTGGAGAACACGAAGTTGAAGGCTATCACACGCAATGACCACTTTCCACTTCCGTTCATCGATCTAATGACTGATCGACTGGCAGGTAAGCCACATTACACATTTCCATTTTCTTGATCGATTCTCTGGATATAATTAAATACTGATTGCAGCAAAGGACCTGAGAAGACAATGTTCACATATCCGTTGGGAACATTTGTGTTTCGATGCATGTCATTTGGCTTGTGCAACGCACCAGGCATGTTCCCAATAGTGGTAATAAGTATATTCTCGGATATAATTTGACGATGCATAGAGGTATTTTGGATGATTTCACGATACGTGGTGAAACGTTCGATATATGTCTAAGTAATTTAGGTAGAGTACTAGAGTGTTGCATCTCTAAGAACTTAGTCTTGAATTACGAAAAGTGTCACATTATGGTTTCGCATAACATAGTTCTAGGACAGATTGTCTCGGCTGAAGGGATCAAGGTAGACAAGGCTAAAATAGATTAACTTATGAGTTTACCTTATTTAAAGAATGTGTGTGACATTAAATCATTTCTTGGACATGCGACTTTCTACCGATGTTTTATTAAAGTTTTTTTTTTTGAAAACAGCTTTACCATTGTCTAACCTCTTGCAAAAGAATGTTCCATTTGAATTCATAGAAGAATGCATAAAGGCTTTTGACAAGTTGAAAAATGATATAACCAGCGCGACGATTATTCAGCCGCCGAATTGGAAAAACCCATTTGAGTTAATGTGCGATGAAAACAACTATGCGGTATGAGCTGTGCTCGGAGAACGCACGGATAAGAAGCCACATGCAATCTTTCAAGTGAAGGAGTTGGTCGGTCGAATGAGCCAACGAGAGGAGTCGATCAAACAAAAAGAAAACTTGATCAAATAAACGGGCCGCAACGGGATCAATACGACCACATTAAATGAACGAAGAAAGAGTTAGGTCGAGCAAAAATTCCATTCGACCAAGGATGAGGGAATGGATAGAAAACCAACGGCTATTCCACATAGCCATTAAAGGACTCAATAATTCAGCCATCAATTGTACTTCATGGAGGCTACTAAATGGAATATTCATGCCATTGAAATGAAGAGTTTTCAAGGCTTATGATGGTGGTTTTATGGAGTGATACTATGAATGGGAATTAATTTGGAGCATTTAATAGACTTAACAATGTAGAGAAGTAAAAGAGCCTCTTGTAACATTATAAAAGGGGCATTGCATTTGAGGATTCAATTTTTTTAGGGAGAACTCCCCCTCAAGGGGTGCTGCTCAATCACTTCATTTCCGGCTGATTTTTGTCCCCATTTCCACGTTTCGATTTTGCAAGAGAAGTCCACACCTGAAGACTCGTCACTTTTTGTTTCTAAAACTCTTCCTTTGTTTTTATTTTAAACTTCAATCATATATTATTTTCCTCTGAAATGAGTGAGTAGTTACTTTGATGACAAATGTCTAATGGATCCTTGAGTACTTATGATCGATTGAAGGGATTTCACATACATTTTATGAATGATTTTTGGTTAAAATAGTTATATTTAGCCTATGCTTATGTGTTGCATGATTGTCTTGACAAAATACTTGACATAATACTTGACATAACCGCATGAGTACTAAAACTCGAAGAAGTATCCCAATGGATGAACCCAGACTAGTATTGTGCCTGCAAAAGGCAAAGCTAGAATGTATGAGGTTAAATATTCTTGAATCATGAGAATAGCCTATAACTTACCGTTGCGGTTATTCGATCAACAAAGACTAGCTTAGAAAGTGTTCAATAAAATTAGCTTAAATCTGACCAGTGTTGCTAATGAATTTGAATTCTACAATTATAATTCAAACTTCCTACGAGTGAGAGTTCTTATCGTCCTATAACATTGCATGTATGCGTGTATTTCAAAATTCCTACCAATGAGATTTACATCATACTAGCATGTTTAATCCTACACTTACCACACCTTTTTAAAATCATTCTACTTATTATTAAAAATCTCTCGAGAAAATCATGAGTATGATATGCGAAGTTATTTCTAGTCATCTTTTTTAATTATTTATTTCCGATGCTTGTCACCACCACTTGAAATAGAACCCCCCCTATATTGTTTGAATTGTTTAATGCATGAATAGTTTAATTTACTGAATTTTCACTGTTCCTTTGGGTTTGATACTAGGTCACCCTAGTTTCTATAAAAAAAGATTGACACAATGTGACACCACTTTACGATACGTCAAAATGGCGTCGTTGTCGGAGAAAGGTTTTGAAACTTAATTTATTTGCTATTTATTTCACTAGATTGTTCTTTTCTTAATTATATAAAAAAAATTAAAAATCATGGAAAAGTTTGCTTGTTCGAAATTTGTTGGCTAAAAACACTTTTAAATTCTTTTATAGTTGTTTGTACACAAGGACAATGCAAGCTCAAGCTCAAGCTCAAGGAGGAGCTAACATGTAAAGACCCACCAGAGATTACATGATCCCCACCATCGGTAACTATGATTTTCCAATTCAAACTCCGAAAGAGTATGACTTCAATGTTAAAGGTGGAATCATACACATGATCAAGAGCGATACCTTATATGGATACGGTAACCCACATTATCACCTTAGTAATTTTACGAAGATGTGCCGCATTTACAAAAATGCAGGGGTTCCGCAACATGTGGCGTATATAAAGATTTTTTCGATTTCACTTTCAGAAAAAGCTAAGTATTGGTTACAAAGTCATGAGCCTAACACGTTCTACACTTGAGAGGAGTTAACTAAAGCCTTTGTGAAACAATACTTTCCGCCGAACAAGGTAAAGAATATAAGGGATGCGATCATTAACTTTGTGCAATTTAATGATGAATCTTTTTATGAGGCTTACGAGAGGTTTAATGGATTGTTAAGAGAGTGTCCGAACCATGGATTAAATAAATGAGAATTATTGTCATCTTTTTATGATAGAATGAACGAGAATGGTCGAGCGCACATGGATTTAGTGAGCAGAGGATGACTTATGGATTTAACTCCCAACGAAGGATTTAATATCGTTGAAAAGATGGATATAAATAGCCATCAATGGGGAGGATAAAGGAACCATCTCAAGAAGAACGAAAATGATTCAAGTTCAAAGCTAGTAAAGAATGACGATTTAGACGGTCTTACGAAGACCGTTAATGATTTGACTCAGTCACTCACGAATCCTAATGTCTACGAGATGGGCGAGCACAATGAGGACGCGTATGACTCAAGAGAATAAAGTTTTGGAGACGTCGACTATATTGCTCGAGGACATGATTGTCATTATATCCCATTGCTCAAGGACAAGATGGCTAACCATAATATGCCACCTCCATTGCAAAACCAACAACGACAAGTAAGGTTTTACGAGGACGCAAAAACTTCATCATCAAATCAATATTTCAATGGTCCAATTCAGCCCAAAAATCAATACCACGGAACCAACCAATCAAGAGGACAACATCTTGGTATGTCGAGCTCAAATCTGAATTTGAACTCGAGGCAAGACGACGAGAAACACGAGGAACCATCTTTGGCTCAAGTAATGACTCAAATGATAGCCACACAAGCTCAGCAAGGTAAAGATATTCAACTCTTAATGTTCGAGCTTCAACAGGAAAGGGCAGCTCAGAAGATGTTGGAAATGCAATTTGCTCAACAAGCGTCAAACTCTTCTAGGAATCATGGAAAGTTCCCTTCACGACCCGACGTGAGATCTGCTGATGTTAATGCTATTATGTTAAAGAGAGAGAATGAACTCAAGGAACCAAAAGGTAAAAGAAAAGCCTTAACTGAAGTGGTAAAACAGGATAAGCAACCCGAGCAAAGAAAGGTGAAGGAGGTCGAGGAACAAGAGACATTATATGTGGCCCCACCGACCTATGTACCTCCTATCCATTTTCCTCAGTGACAAATTAAGGTACCTGTTGAAATAATTAATAATAATAATGATGTCGATGGTTGTAAGCTAACATTTGATGAAGGCAAAACATTGAGTTACAAATATGCGACAAATAGTGATGTCGTGGGGAATAGCTTGACCAAAGTCGTGAAGAAATCTTTCCGTAGGGAATATCTTGAACCCAATTTTAGGAAAGAGCACGACCGAATAAATCATGACGAAAGAAGACGGAGAAGGAGGAGGAGGTCATCATAGGTTTTAAAAGACGAAGAGGTGAGGAAAAGCCCGACTTGTGGCATCTGGTTGGATGAACGGGAGCTCCAAGATGTTGTTGTTGGAAGAAAGAAAGATGGAGGCGTTGTTTTTGAAAGTCTTAATTGCGGACAGGGGTTGAATTTCATCAGTTGGAACTGCCACGGTTCAGGTCGGCCGCATGCAGTTTGCTCCCTATGAGATCTGGTTAGTTGCCACAAACCCTCAATTGTTGGTTTGTTAGAGACTAGGTTGTCAGTTAAGGAGTGGGATAGTTTAAGGGTAAAAATTGGATTTAGAAATTGTTTTGTCGTTAGTAAGAAACGAAAGTCTGAGGGTATGGCTCTCTTATGGGAATTCTGATGTTGAAGTTATGCTTCTCTCTTTTTCGGATTACCAAATCGATGTGAAGGTTAGTTTTAATGGGGAGTTTCGTCTGACTATGTTCTATCGCAATCCTAGTAACTCATCTTTCTTAGTAATAATACTGTCTTTTTTATGTGTCCAAAGGGGACTCACATATGGACTGGGGCAATATGATGAGACACGTTCAACCCAAAGTCTCAGAAGCTATGAACTCAATGTTGCTAGAACCTTTTACTATGGAAGAGATTAGTAGAGCCCTTTTTTAGATACACCCTAACAAAGCTCCAGGTATTAATTGTTTCTCTGCATTATTTTTCAGATATTCTGGAGTCATATTAAGGAAGACGTGTGTTTGGAAATCCTTGACTTCTTGAACAATGATTGTTTGGATGAGTATATGAATAAGACGGAAATCATTTTAGTGCCAAAAAAGAATGATATAAGGAGTACGGAGGATCTTAGACCTATAAGTCTTTGTAATGTCTCGATTAAAATAATCACAAAAGTGGTGCAAATAGATTGAGCCGAATTCTTCCAATGATAATCTCGGAATCATATAGTGCGTTTGTCAAAGACATACTAATTACAGACAATATCATTTTGGCCCATGAGATGACTCACTGCATCAGAAGGAAGAAATATGGTGTTAATGACTTTCTGTCTATAAAAGTTAATATGAGCAAAGCTTACGATAGAGTTGAGTGAAATTTCTTGAAGATGCTGATGCAGAAACTGCGGCTTGCAGAAATATGGGTAAACAAGGTGATAAAGTGCGTTGAAACAGTGAAATATAGAATCAAGGTTAATGGTATGCAATCTGGTTTTATTAAGCCTTCCAAAGACATGCAGCAAGGCGACCCTATCTGTTTATTTTATGCCAAGAATGGATGTCCATAAGCTTAGATTATATGCAAAGTGGGAACCAGATTGTGGGAGTGAAACTTGCTAGGAGTTTGCCAAGAATTAACCATCTATTCTTCACGGATGATTGCATTACGTTTGTCAAAGCAGAGTTAAGACAATTGGAAAACCTCAAGGATTTATTTAACAGATATGAGAAAGTGACGGGACAGAAGATAAATGCATGCAAATCTAAGTTTACGGTGAGCCCCAATAATGATGATGTGTTGTGTACCTTATTCTCCGACTTTCTTAAGATGGCTAAAATACCTAGGCATTCAAAGTACTTGGGTCTCCCTTTAGCTGTGAGCAAAAATAAGAATGAAGCTTTCAGAATCCTAGAACACAAGATTGAAGAGAAAATTGCGGATTGGAAAAATATTGGTTTATCCTGGAATGGGAAAGAGACCTTGATAAAAGCTTGCCTTCAAGTCATGCCTATTTATTCGATGAATTGTTTTAAACTACTAAAAGGGCTCTGTGAAAGACGAACCTCGCTAAATATAAGTTTTTGGTGGAATAATGGGAACAACGAAAGGAGCATCGGTAAATAGACTCAACAAAGGAGAAGAAGAATGGTGGTCTAGGATTCAGATGTTTCAAGTGTCTAGATGATGTGTTACTAATGAAGCAACTATGGAGGATTCTGAAATCCCCGAACATATTAGTCAACAGAGTTGTGAAGGAGAAATACTTTCAAAATCAAAGCTTTTTGGATTACAAGTCAAAATGCTCTGACTCTATTTTGTGGAAAAGCATTTTGCAGTCCTCTTGAAGTCCTCAGGTCAGGTGTTGTGCAAGAAACCAGCGCGTTAATTTGGAAACACTTAAGCTCGGGAATCTATTCTGTTAAATCAAGGTATGCGCTCACCTGGAAATGGAAGCAGGCCAAGTCCCCTTCAAAGTGCGAAACTTCTCACGGGGACGCTCAGGAAAAAATTTGGACAAAATTTTGGAGGGTAAAAATTCCCGATATAGTTAAAATTGTTGCTTGGAAACTTCAGACGAATAGAGATGAAGACGAGAAAAGTTCTGATAAGACCGACATATATGGTAATGGGGCGTGGTCTCATGTTCATCATGATGGAGGTTTCTCTACCGTGGCTATGAAGCCAAGTATATGAATACTTTCAACTCTGCCCTTGAAGCAGAAGTGAATGGTATTGTTCAAGGATTGAAGTTAGCATAGCACAACAACTATAACTTGGATGTTCTCCATTCAGACAACACAGAAGCTATCTGAACTTTTCAAAGTGGGGCTGTTGAAGCTAGTGCGATTATGTGCATGTTAAGGGAAGGCATTAATATCCTTAAGGACAATCATAAATGGAGATTATGTCATGTTTTTAGGGAGAACAACATCTTCTCGGATTTTATGGCTAAAAGAGCAAGGATTGATATGTGGAACTGGAATTCCCAGAATGCCATTCCTGGGTGTCTCACAAATGCATCAGGTTCTAGCAGCATGGGTCATAGTGGCAGAGATGTGTGGTAATGTATGCTCGGTTTATTTTGCTCCTGTTCCTATTCTGTAGTATCTTCTATTCCATAGAACCTTAGGCTATCATAGCCTTGTCTCGTTTGTATCCCCCAAACATCAAAAAAATAAACAATCGTTTTAAATCCCGTTATCAGTATAACGCTAAATACGAACTTTAAGGTGACTAATATGTCATTTAAGAAAAACTCATCTAATATGTGCTTTATTTGATAACAGAGTTTATTAATCATCAACAAGCGTACGTATCCGTCGTCCCGACGGAGATGCGGCACGTCATCAATCATTAAAATGAGATACTTGCTTTTCTCATCTATTCATCTGAGTTGTATCCATCTCCATCTCCACAAAGCTTCCACCTTTCATTCAGTTCTTTAACCCAAGAATCTCCTCACCAAGCCAATTTCAATTTGAACTCCTGCAAGCCCCTCTTTCCTCTCCACATTCCTTCAACCTTTCCCTGCTCCATAAATCTCAACCCTTTCTTCAATTTTGCTCCTTCTTTTCGTATGTTCTAAATTGAATTATCAAACATCGATAACCTTTTCGCCACTATTCTTCTTCTTAATAAATACATAAGCACACCACCAATACCAGTCTTTATGAGTAAGTTTCTTTCAGATGAATAGACACATTATCCAACATCCATTCATAACTACACCACAAACAATGAGAGAAACATTAATTTAAAAATAATAACAAACTAACCGTTGCGGCTGATTCAACAGATGTAGACAAATTAGCAGCAGTCCAAATCCTTTCACTCCTAGGAGCTAAATAACCTGTTTAATCTATATATATAAAAGAATTTAATCCACCATCATACATATACCAACCACCCACTTTTCCTCACTAATTCTCTTATTTTCCTCACTAAAGACTCATTGCAATAAGACTTTGACAAAAATGTCCTTCCCCACCCTCTTTATTTACACTACATGACATTCATCACTATTCATCCGTATTTGACTGTATTTGACCAACTGATCGTATTTGGCTGTATTTGACTGTATTTGACCGTATTTGATTAGGTAGATTTTAAAAAAATTAAGAATTTAAAAAATATATAAAATTAAGAATTGAAAATTTGAAATTTGAAATTTGAAAATTATAAATTATAAATGGAGCTCAAAACGTTGTAAAGCTTAATCAAATCGAATGAAGACACCAAAAAATTCCCGTCGGAACGATGAGAATGCAACTAGTTTAAAATAAAAACTTAGGCACCACACACAATACACACCAACCAACAAGCATGCCAAATCCAATACCAAACCTCTACATGACTACATTTGATAATCAGCATACATTAACTAAACACGTCCTGGAATGGAGCTTCATCCTCCTAGACTTTCCGTATATTGGTTTAGGAAATTCTGTAAGCATTTTCGTTCCGTAACTCAGGAACCCACTAATAAAGAGCTATTAAACCGCTTCAAATTCACAGCCATTGTAACTACATCAAGTCATCAAACTATTGCCTCTCTTTCTACCGATTACAACTTAAAACTAAACAAAGAAGCGCGATTATGATTGAAGAGCAAAGTGAAAGAGAGCGAGAGAGAGAGAGGAGTTGGTTATCGTATTAGGGATTTGGAATTTTATGATAAGCGTAATCCAGTGAACGACGATGAACGACTGCGCGCGGGTCCAAATTTCAGATATTTGACGTTTGTCCAGATTTTGATCCAAACAAACCAATCGCTTCCGACTTCGATCAGGTTTGACCACCAACCGCCTCCCGTTTTTCGAACAAAACAAATAAGGGCTCGCTTGATCGGAGACGGAGACTCTGGATTTTGGGTTGTCCAAAATGTGAGTCATCGGGAGGTCTTGGGTTTAGGGTTTCGTGTCATGGGGTGAAACGGGAGTGATTGTGAGGTCGAATAGGGAGAGTGTTTTTTAAGGTTTGGAGAAAATCGGTCATTTTTGTGCCGAAAGTAAGGGTATTATGGGAAATATCTATTTGATGATGCGTCCCTCCGTTGATGCATCCTATTCTATTATATAATAGATACCATATCAAATTGTCATCATTGAAAAATATTTTCTTACCAGATAAAATATTAAAAATAAAAAAGTTTACAAAGTTTAGAGGAATGATTATGTAAATGTAGTATGATTAATTGATATTCAATATACCTTTTAGTGAAAAAATTATATATATTTTTTGATTGAATGTGGAATCAATAGTACAAGAACACCATTGTCCAGGGTACAATATTATAGTACATAACAGACAATTAAAGCTCAGACCAAACGACAACTCCACAACTATCACTAAACGCAAAAGCGAAAGTGAATACCAATCTTAAATCTAGCACCACCACAATGGGACGGTGACTAAGACAACCAAACCAAGTACGAAATAAAAAGTTCCTCACTAAGTGGTAAGAAATGACAAACACTCTTTCACATAATTGTGGGGAGAAATACAATGACAACATGACTAAATAAAACATAGATAAAATTAATGAGCCCGTCGTGAAAATAACCCCGAAATTGAAACCGTACCGGATCTGAATCCACCATGAACCGGAACTGATGCAGCAACACCACATACCTTAGTCTCCGCCTTGTCATAGGCGTTGAAGTTTACTTGGTCAAAAAGAACAAATTTTCGTTAATCGTCGGATCCAAATCAATCTGGATTAATTCGAAACTCCATCTCAAATATGAAAGAGATCCTCTTCCCAATACTAGATGATAAAATCAAAAATCGAACAGGAATATACAACCCAATTCGGTGAGAGATTTGGAATTGAAGGAACAGCGAAATGGCAGGCAAGACTCCGAAATAGGGACGTGATAAAGAAAGGAGGCCATAAAGACCGGCGAAGAAAGCCACAGAGGAGGCGATTTGAAGATCGCCGAAATCGCCTCTCGCGTCCCATAGTAAAATTTTTATATTATAGCTTATAAATATGATAAATAATATAAGAATGCGAACTTGTGCCGGTTTGTGGATTTTGATTAGAAAAATATCTAAATCCGTATCCGATCCACATGAAATAATTCATGTTCGGATTTTTAAAAGGGATAGTTTATTTTTATTATAACTTGATCCGAACTAGTTAGAAAATGCAGATTTGCGGAAGAGTTTAACTAATATAACAGATAACACTTAAATTTCATATCTATCTAATACAAGTTTAAATAACTTTGTCGGAAGCTCAACAAATAGATTAGAATGGGATGTTGCAAATAACACTTTTGAATGAAACAATTGACACGCAATCCGATCTCTACCAACATAAGGCCATCATAAGACGTAAAAAAAACTAATCTATGATAAAATTACGTCACTATAAAAAAAATATGATCAAAAACAATTTAATTAATTCTGAAAATAACTTATATATATCTATTATAATAAAAGAATAGAGTGTCATGATTCACACATATAGCGACGAATTTTTCGTTTCTAAAATTATAAAAATTATCGCTAAAATTCGTTTCAGACCCAAAAGGCTTAGGCCCAAAATACACAGGCTCAAAACACTTTTATCCCACATCGC
>JAWWMW010075953.1:0-13535 GCA_035048345.1 Echeveria elegans
GTAAGATAGTTTTGGGTGTTAAAATGGTTTTTAGAAACTGGTCTCCCTTCCTTTGTAGACTTCTTTGTCATCAGTTATTCCCAGGACCCAAAGATCACCCGACGTCGGTGAAGTGGCTCTGCAGAACGCATTCTTCGGTCGGTGGAGGCTTTAAGATTAATGAAATTTTTTTCCTAAACTGGCAGTGATGTGGATTGTGGATATTTGTTTGTTTGCACATCACCACCAATACTGGCTTCATCTCAATCGACAATTCCATTGCAGTAGCGCAACTTCATGTAATAGACAACTTTCACGCCGACGACGGGTAGAATAGACAATCTCCACGTATAGATGCGGGAGAAATAAAAGGCACTTAAATGGATACAAAATTTATTAGGTAAATATGATGGAAACAGGATTTGAACCCTGAACTTCTGATTGAGTTCTTGATGATGAAGTGGGGATTGAAATGCATTAAACTTCTAGATGGGTTTTTCTAGATGCCAAGTTCCAAGGCATCCGTATCAAGTGGAAACATTCAATTGGCAGAGATAGTATTGATCAGCTACTAATGCTAAGGTTACAGCTGATTTTATTATATTTTCACAGCTTCTCTAGTTGAAATCTGATGATGTGTGGTATAATCTGTAAAGATCAGGTTTTTTTCCATAGTTCAATTTGGTGACCTTTATAAATTGGTAGTTGTTGAGTCTTTTGGATTTTAGTCCCAGATGATTCCAGTAAATATCAGTACAGTAGCTAGTGGGGCACGCTCCACCTTCTCCATTTGTTCCTCTCAAGCTGCAATTCCAAAAGCGAGAAGAATTTGCCAATCCTCCTCTTTTTCTCATTTCTAAAATCCTGAACAGCTTTGTTAGCTGTATACACATCCTTAAACATAACAAATGCTACTCCAGCTCCAAGTTCAGTCTCTAATTCAGCTCGACCTTCCTGAAGCCTATCATCATCTGTATATCCCAACTGAGGACCACGTGTCCACGTCCCGAAAATACTTCATCATCCTTCACAACCAGACTAGTCTTTCCACCATAGACTCTCCACTTTCAGCATTCATATCTTCCTCATGCGTGAGACGAGAGTCCATATTGGCCACCAACCACGATATATCATACCTCACCTTAACCAACTCAGAAGCCAAATCATCCAATGCACACAAATCATGGTTGTCAAGGCGCTCGCCTAGGCGACAAGTCGCTTTTCGGGTCTCGCCTGGGCGAAAATTTGAAAACTAACATTACATATGTTGGTACATAAATGGATTATGGTAATAATACATAACATATTAGCGACTAGGCGAACGACTAGGCGACGACTCGACTAGTAAACTCTTTGGCGACTCGCCTCGACTTGTCGACTTAACAACCATGACACAAATCCATAGGTACTATAACCTTATACACCTTCCCAGGATACTTATGGTGAAAATACTCTTGCAGCAGTGCAGTATTTGCCCCCAACACTTTTGGAATACCCTGAATCATAATCGTAATTCGTAAATATGGCTGTCGATTTCGCATTTGGATCACTAGGATTACCAAGCCCATCCCTTAACCTAGTTTCAATCTCATTAATCCCATAATGCAACAAAACCACACCACAACCACAAACAAAAAATGTATCCACAAAGCAGCCGAACCTTTCTGAATTCTGAATATGATTTATCGTCGTCATTGAAAACTGGTCATCCATCACTGCCTTCCCCGCGTACATATTAACCGGCAACACAACAGCCAAAGCGAACAAGGCCACAGATATAAGCACAGCACAACTCCCTCCTTCTATCATCAAAAACTGAGCAGCATCCGCTCCACAATGCCTAGCAATCTCCCTACCCGTCGCGTGCCATACAGCTAGAACCTTAGTTGCAATCGCAGCCGGTCCAGGCATCCGACGATGATCGCTCCGAAGCTTAACGAACACAAATATAAAAGCGCAACACAACAATCCGATAATCGATATGTTTAGCAGATACTCAATGTTACCGTACCAAGTCGTTTCGCTATCGATTGACGGCGGCAGCTGCGGCGGAGAAGCCAGAGATTAATTCATGCCTAGTTCTGAAATCGATTCCATGAAGCTGTACTACGTACATACAGAAACCCGATCGGCGATTTTATGGTTCGGGATTGGAAACCTATGTACCGTCGATCATCTGAATTTCGATTACGATTTGGGAGAAGATTAGGTTTAGGGTTTTAGGAGAAGATTCTGGAGATTTGAGGTGCGCGTTTCGTGAGATTCAGATTTGGGAATGATGACGCCACGATAAAAGTTGGTGGAAGCATTATATACTCCACAGAACGACGTAGTTTCAAGAATAATTCCTTGTTTCTAACAACAGGAATGGAGAATGTGGCATACAATTCCATGGAAATGGATTATGCATACCGAAAAAATTAGCTGTAAATCGATGGTATTTTGTTGATATGATAGCGAGCATATTTTATATATCTATCTTAATAATATGATAGTGTCCTCAACACACAAATAACTATGACAATTTTTCATCGCTAAAATCTTGATTTTCATCGCTATAGGATAATAAAACAAAATAAGAATAAAAACAAAATAAAATTTCATTTGATAAAAATACTCCTCCCCATACTTTTATTTACACCACACACCATCCACACGTATTTATTTATATTATTTCGTATTTGACCGTATTTGTTCATATTTATTTGTATATGACTTTATTTAAATGTATTTGACCGTATATTTAATTGTATTAGACTGAGTATTTGACTAATTTTTTTACATATAGATTTCTCATTCGGAATGACGGATTGTCACAAAATTAAAAATAATAATATTCAAAAAATTAGAAATATATAGCATTCAAAAATTTCAATTACAAGAATAAAATTATAGAGAGAAACATTGAAAATCTTTATTAAAATTGAATTAAACATGGAGAAAATTCCCGTCGGGACGACGGATTTGACACTTGTCAATTAATAATTAATTTCTGAATTTCCGAATAACCCTTATCGCGAAGACCCGGACCGTAATGGATCGGGTCCGGTTCTTGATCCACCCTCACCAAATTTCCCGGGTCACTGGGTCAACCCGAACCTGATCAATCTGGTTCGGTCCGGTCCGGATAGACCAGGATGCTCATCTCTAATAATCATAATCACCAGCTGCATCCGAAGTCTGATTCCCCCTACAGGGGCGCACACATTCGAGAAACCGCAAACACATTCTGTCCAGTACGGTATTTGAGAGTCAAAGGATACGCCGCCGGATTTTTATGTAGCCCAAAAAAAGGCGTTGGTATCGTTGTGGTCCAAATACCACTCCCTCAAGTGGAAATAACATTCACTAGAATGCTTACTCGCGCTCTTCCGCGACCCTTTATCTTTTCCCCGATAACTTATAATTCCAAATCAAAGCGTCAATGTTGTAGCTTAACCTTCGACCTTTACTCCTCTATTCCAATCGGTGAAGTAGGACGCGCTTACTAAATTAGCCCTTACTGACAAATATTCGTCTAATACAACAAGCGATGTCAAATACATACGAAATTTGTATGAACACGAATGATCTATAATAATATTTTTAATAGGGTTTATTAGCGGAAACCTCTCGTAAAATACGCGTTTTATCAAAAATCACCTTTAAAACCCGATATTATCCAGACACACCCATTAAAATATTTTATTACTAGAAACCACCCATTAAAAATAATCTTTTAAACATCCACCCATCGGTAATTTAAAAACACCTACCCATCGATAATTTGTTCAAAAAATTCATAAAAATAACAAAAAACTCAAAAACATTCAAAACCACAGAAAACAAATATTAAAAAGTCATCCATTTAGTTTTAATTTTTTTAAAACAATATTGATTTTAAAATATTTTTATGTTAAATTAGTTTAATATTTTTTTAAACTTTATCAAAATTTTGAATAAAATTTTATTTAAAATACATAAAAGGAGTGACTATGTAATACTTTCTGATCGATTTGTTCATAAATTTGTGGTTTTTTTACTTTTTTAGTTGGGTTAATTGCCGAAAACCACCCGTAAAATACGAGTTTTTCCGATAGCCACCCGTAAAATGTGAAATGACCATTAGCCACCCATTAAAATATTTTTTACCAACAGCCACCCATTTAAAATAATCAGTTCAATAAACACCCACCCATCAACAATTTGTTCAATAAAAAATAGCAAATAAAATTATAAAATTATGCTAAAATTCATGGACGTTCAAAACAGTAATTTAAAACTATTAAACAAATTTTTTATATTTTTGATAAACTTTTGTGCTAAAATTTAGTAAAATGTTGAAATATCGTATTAAATTTATACAAAAATATTCTTAGGACATAATTTTTTTTTGTTAAATATGAAACTAAATGGTGGCTTTTTCTTAATTGTTTCATAAAGTTTTGAATGTTTTTGAGTTTCTTTGTTATTTTTATGAATTATTTTTCGATGGGTGTGTGTTTATTGAATCGGTTATTTTTATATGGATGGCTACTGGTAAAAAAATTATTTTAATGGGTGGCTATTGGTAATATCACATTTTACGGGTGGCTATCGGAAAAACCCGTATTTTATGGTAGGTTTTCGGTAATAAAAACTTTTTAGTTTTTTTTATGATTTTCAAAAATTTTAAATTTCCCATACTATATAGTTTACAAAGGTAATAAAAAATAGAAAAGTGAGTCAAAAAATGGTGGTCGCTAAAGTTCAATTATGTCGCCAAAAGTTTCACAGTTTCCGACCACGTGGTCGCTAATATTTTATTAGGCTGCCAAAATTTCACACTTGGCGACCACGTGGTCGCTAAATCCTTAATTTTGCCATTTAACTCTGAACTTAGCGACCACAGGGCGACCACTTGGTCGCTAACTTTTAATTATGCCGCCAAAATTTTACACTTAGCGACCACGTGGTCGCTAATGTTCAAAGTAAAATGTGACAGGAACATAAAAATTTGCTGAGTGTTGAATTTGTTTTCACATTTAGCGACCAAGTAGTCGCTAACATAGAAAAATTGTTAGAGACCACGTGGTCGCTAATGTTCAAAGTAAAATGTGAAAGGAACGTAAAAATTTGCTAAGTGTTGAATTTGTTTTCACATTTAGCGACCACGTAGTCACTAACATAGAAATATTATATTGTTAGCGACCACGTGGTCGCTATGTTGAAACTAAAATGTGACAGAAACGTAAAAATTTGCTAAGTGTTGAATTTGTTTTTACATTTAGCGACCACTTGGTGGCTAACTTATCAAAATTATATTGTTAGCGACACGTGGTCGCTACTGTTCAAAATAAGATGTGACAGAAACGTAAAAATTTGCTAATACAATAATTAATTAAAATAGTGTTGATAAATTCATGTTCTATTAAAATAATTAAAATATTATAAATGAGTATTACAAACATAATCATAAATGAAAATATAATTATTCAATTCCAACAACATTTACAATTCTTCTTCTTCTTCTGAAGTTCGAAGCGCTTCCTCTGAACTTTCTTCATCTTCGTCACCTCCTTCAAAATCATATACAGGACCAGCCAGATCATGTAAGGGACCTTGTTTGTCAACATCTGCTAGTGGATCATCGATAATTCACATGATGGTTGTGGATTCTGATTGGACCGGTTCTGGAACTATAATGCAGTGATCCGAACTTTCAACACCCTCTTCAGACCATACACGAGATTTCAATTTATATACTCCTAACCAGTCAGCATCTTGTTGCCTTGTCTTTGGATATTCAATGAAATACACTTGAGATGCCTGGTGTGCGAATATGTAACAATCCTTGGTAGTCAATTTCTTGCGTCGGTTGACGTCGACAATCTTCATATGAGGATGCACGCGAGTCCCTCCCCTATTTTTAATATCAAACCATGAGCATGCGAATATTACATAACGTTTCACCATTGGGGATACATAGTTCAGCTCAATAATTTCATCCAGAACTCCGTAGTAGTCCTCTTCGTCGGTGCCAAATGTTTGTCCCGGGACATAAATTCCACTGTAGTCGGTGGCTCTCGTTGACGAATGAGTTTTTGTGTGGAAACGATAACCATTCATCACATATCCAGGATAAGTCCTAACAACTCTAGGGGGTTCACGAGCCACAATTTTGATGTTGTTGTCAACTGATTGTTCTGATCGACCTGCGCAGCAAACACTAATTAATATATAACAAAGTTTTACATGCATTAAAACATACATATAACTATTAAGATATGAAAGACTTACATATTGGTAGAACCAATGCCGAAATTGTGATTCTAATATACGTTGTTCGGCGCTGTCCGCAATTTTAGGATTCGCCCTTCGCACGATGTTTTCAAGGAAATATCTGATCAGAATTAAATCATTAAATGAAATAAATATATTAATTAATTAATAAATAACACTTACTCCACAAATGATTCTAACTTTTTCACAGTTGAGTAGAACATAAGTCTGTATCAAATGGTACTCAACTGGACAAATCATCTACCCAAAGTACAGCCTCAAAATGTGAAAATGGACAAATCATCTGGATCTACACCTTCATCGAGTCCATCATCTACATTTCGGCCTTGGGAAATTTGGTTATTTGCAACACGTGAGTTGAAATAATATCCATAGAAAGTCGATGTCTCTTGAACTATGTATGGACTACAAATGGACCCTTCCACGCGCATTTTATTTCCGATGGTGTTCTTCAATCTTCGAAGAAATCTACACACATATACGTGAGAATTGCCATTAGTAATCAATAAATAAATTAATAAATTAAATTCAATCAAATTGACACACAAAAATACATCTCGAATGGATACATCCATCTATACTGTACAAACCCACAAATTGCTGCCTCAATTGGCAAGTGGATAGGCAAATATTCCATTGAGTCAAACAACCCACGTGGGAAAATTTGCTCCAACTTGCATAAAATGATTGGTATCTCAGCTTGCAGATTTTGCGCTAATTCTGTCCTCAGCTCATAACATGTAAGATCCTGAGGAATGCACTCAACTGTGCGATAGGCTTCCAATACCTGTTCTCTAAGAACGCTCGAAAAGAAACACCCAACAGCCTTTTCATAAAGACATGACAGTCCTGACTCTTCATACCGAACAATCGCAGTTTGTGCATTTCAATGCAACAGCTTAGATTTGAAGCGTAACCGTCTGAAAATTTAACTGTCTTTAACCATTCAAATAGAATTTTCTTCTCTTCACGATCCAGCGTGTATCCCGCCTTGCAGTACTTACTGTTGGTCTCATCAGGTTCTAGCTCGGGCCGTCTGCACAATTCTATGATGTCCGTCGTTGCCTTCAAGTTGTCTTTAGACTTCCACTGAACATTTACCACTGTGTTGAAAACATTATCGAACACATTTTTCTCGATATACATGACGTCCAAGTTATGCCTAACACGTAGACTGGCCCAACATGGTAGGTCCCAAACTATGTATCTATTTTCCATATGGAATCTCTACTTACACAGGCTTTGTGTTCTTCGGCACCCGTTTCAGTGATCTTCTTCAGCCCAATTCTCTCGATTTGTCGCAACAATTCATAGTCATCTCGCAATGGTGGAGCATCATTAATGACCCTTTTCCCTTTCCTGAAATCCATTCTATTTTGTCGGAAATGATGGTCGCTGGGTAGAATTTCCTATGCAATCAAACCAACACATTTTACGTATATTCTTCAAATAAAATGCAACTGTATTCTCCATGTAGTAAGGAAAAACATTTCTTCCTTCTGTGCTGCAACTTAATAATAAAATGATTCTGGTAGTGTCATAAAATGATTTTGTATTCTCCATGCAGTAGAGACCCTCCACCAGTTTTTTAGAGTCATAAAATGATTCTGGTAGTGTTATTTCAGGTTGAGAAATGCGTCCCACATATATAATCTGAAATAATGTCGTAACCGTGCACCGTCAGTCGAAGTTTGGACTTGAGAATTAGCATCTCAGTCGCAACTGCCAAGTGACTGATGTCGCAACTAGGCTATAACGGCCTATTCGCAGCGTCTAACATGTCGTACATTCATTGTGCTTCCGAATTAGGTGGTTCAAGAAAAGTATCTGTGTGCGATGGACCTTCATTTTGCCCGATGTCGACATTAGGTTGCACACCAAATCCGTCGTACACCATATGTTGCATATTTTGAAAATCATTATATTGCGAAATATGTGGTGTCTCGATGTTGTACATCATCACATAATGCTCATCATTGCTGGGACCGCCTTCGTATTGTCTAGACTCGTTAAGTAATCCAGCAAACATTTCGTCCGTCTCTCTATATGCACTCCACTGGTAATAGTTTGCTACAAGTCTTTTAGCCAGTATATGACAATGCACCTCATCTAGAAAATGAAATCATCTATTCTAGACTTCGTACACTGACAACGCATGCTCAGATTATCTACGTTATAGGTGGACATAGACGTGCAAAACTCCATAAATTGTTTCACCCTAGCGACAAATTCGTCGTTATAATACCTATCAATAAGCCGCACGTACATCCACTGACACAGTTTTTATATTAACTGTAAAAATATTAATAATACCAAAAATTAATAACTAATAAAATTATATATAATAATAAATGTAAATAAAATAGCAAAAGTAGTACATAATAACAAGTTTGATGTGGATAAAATATTTCAACCGCAACAAACTCTTGAGCTTAACTAAAAACGACAATTTATATTTTGGATTCTGAGAATAAATGTTAGAAAGATGGTGCACATTATTGTTATTTATGGACTGCAATTTTTGCTTCCATTGACAGTTAGCGTCCACGTGGAAGTTATTTAATTTCATTTAACATCCATGTGATAGCTAAGATGTCGGTGGAAGCAAATATAGCGTCCACGTGGACGCTAAATAATATCTATTAAAAAAAATTAAAATGGAATTACCTAGCGTCCACGTGGTCGCTAAATAATTCCTGAAAATAAATTACTAAACTTAGCGTCCACGTGAAAGCTAATGTTCAGTCTATAAAAACCAGCCTCCGATATGCATCTTTTTATAACTTTCTACTGAGGAAATTAAAGAGATGGATAGAGAAGATCTTCCTGAGTTTTTCAAGGTGTATGTTGCCGAACACAGTTTTGAGAAAATGATAAGTTTATTTTTTATATTTATAATAGATATTGTGATTATATGAGATTTGACCATTCAATTTTTTATTGTAGTTGATTCCACATGAGTTTATACCTTTTTTAGGTACGAAAAAAAATCTGATTTTGGTAAGTTGACCGGTCCAAGTGAAAAAACTTGGAGAGTTACTTTGTCAGAGGAGGGTGAGGATATATATTTTACTCGTGGGTGGAAAGACTTTATAAAGGACAATATGATCAATGATTTTGTTTTTTTGTTTTTTAAATATCATGATAATTTGATGTTTACTGTCACCATGTATGATGACACTATGTGTGAGAAAGATGTAAACCACGATGATTAAGAAAAATAAAATAAATAATAGCGTCCACTTGTTCGCTAATATTTATTTTTTATAAATCAAATTAATTTTACCGACCACGTGGTCGCTAAATTTATTACATATTATATTTTTTGTAAAATAAAATTTATTTTAAAATTATTTAAAAAATATAATAAATATTAGCGACCACGTGGTCGCAAATGATATTTCGCACCAAACATAGCGACAACGTGGTCGCTAATGTACTTTAATTTTTCTAAAAATAATTTAATTTTAATTTTTCAAAATAAGAAAAAATAATAATAGTAGCGACCACGCGGTCGCTAACATTTGCCACCAAAATTTTCGTAGCAAATATAGCGTCCACGTGGTCGCTAATATTTGCCACCAAAATTTTCGCACTAAAATTAGCGACCACGTGATCGCTAATTAGACGCTAAAGTTTGTCGGCAAAGTTTCCCACGCAATTTTTCTAAAGTTGGAGTCCCTGTGGTCGCTAATATTAGCGTCCAAACGTCAGTTTCTTCTTTGTGGGAATGGTGTTGCTGAAAGGAGAAATTGAACTCTATTGGATATGGTTCGATCTATGATGAGTCATGCAACTCTTCCAATTTTATTTTGTGGATATGTGCCCTTGAAACTGCAGCATTCCTACTTAATCGAATTCCTACTAAAGCTGTAGAAAAGACACCACACGAGATGCAGACGGATCATAAGCCCAATATGTCATTTCTTACGATTTGGGGATGCGAATCACATGTTAAAACACTAACAAGTGATAAGCTTGGATCCTTTTATGAAAAATGCTTATTTGTGGGGTATCCTATAAAAACTAAAGGATATTTCTTCTATAGTCCCATCGACAACAAACTCTTTGTTGCGCAAACCTATCTTTTTAGAGAAGGAGTTTATTTTACAAAAAGATAGTGGGAGTAGAATAAATCTTGAAGAGGTTCAAGACCAACAAAATCCTAGATCAGAGGATAGAATAAAATTAGATGAGACTCCACAAAATTTAATGGGACCTCAAGCTCCCCAACAAACAGTGGGAGTCGAGTCTAGTGCACAAGAACCTAGAAGGTCGGGTAGGATTCATCGCTAGCCCGTGAGATATGAATTTCTAACAACTGATGGAGGCCGTGTTGAGTTAGTCGATAGTCAAAATTCAGCTACCTACCGCGTGATGATTGAAAGTCCTCATTCTGAAAAATGGCGTAAAGCAACGGAGTCAGAAATGCAATCAATGTACGATAACCAAGTTTGGAATTTGGTTGATCCACCGAAAGGTGCTAAGGTGATTGAATTCAAATGGATCTTCAAATTAAAAACCGATAATACATTCAAAGGTAGACGAGTGGCAAAAGGATTTCATCAAACACATGGTGTTGATCATGACGAAACATTCTCGCCAGTAGTTATGCTCAAATCCATTAGGATTATGCTCGTCATAGCTGCATATCACGACTATGAGATATGGCAAATGGATGTCGAAATAGCGTTTCTCAACGAAAAGCTCCTCGAGGACGTTTACATGAAACAACTTGAGGGTTTTGTGGATCCTAAGCATCCTAATAAGGTTTGCAAGCTTTAAAGAACTATTTATGGATTGAAGCAAGCATTTCGTAGTTGAAATCTACGTTTTGATGAATCGGTCAAGGAGTTTGGCCTTATTAAAAACGTAAAAGAGCCTTGTGTATATAAGATGACAAGTGAGAGCATTGTAACTTTCCTCGTTCTTTATGTGGACGACATCCTACTCATTGGAAACGACATTCCCACATTCAAAAGTCAAGGAATGGTTAGGGAAGTGTTTTGCAATGAAAGACTTAAGCGAAGCTGAGACGGTACTTGATATCAAGATCTATAGAGATAGGTCAAAGAGGCTTTTGGGGCTAAGTTAAAAGACGTACATAGACAAAGTACTAAATCGGTTCAGTATGAATGACTTGGAGAAAGATTATATACCTTTGACTCAAGGAATCACTTTGTCAAAATCAGATTCTCCATCTTCGAAAGAAGAAATAGACATCATGGGTAGAGTTCCATATGCTTCAGCAATAGGATTTATCATGTATGCAATGTTATGTACGCATTTAGATGTCGCACAAACACTAAGTGTAACCAGTAGTTTCCAACAGGATCCAGGAGTTAAACACTGGACCGCTGTGAAAGGAATTCTTAAGTACTTACGAAGGACTAAAGATCTCTTTTTAGTGTATGAAGATGAAGAAGAGCTTTCAGTAAAAGGTTATGGAGATGCAGCTTTTCAACTCTAAGAGAACAAAATGAGATCTCAGTCTGGATTTGTTTTTATTTTGAATGGTGGAGCTATAAGCTAGAAGAGCGTATAGCAAGACACCGTAGCCGATTCTACAACTGAATCTGAGTATATTGTGGAAGGCGAGGCTGCAAAAGAAATTATTCGGATAAAGAAGTTCATAACTGAGCTACGAGTTCTTCCAAGCATCCTAGACCCACCCGATCTTTTTTGTGACAACACTGGTGCTATCACACAAGCAAAGAAGCCCAGGGCACATCAAAAATCTAAACACATACTAATAAGAAATCACCTAATACTAGAAATCGTTGAGAGAGGAGACTTCAAAGTAAGCAAGATTCCGACAGAGCACAATGTGACCGACCCTCTAACTAAAAGCTTAGCTAGAGCAAAGCATGAAAAACATGTAAGATCAATGGGTCTCAGGGTAATGCCTGATTGAGATTAGTGCTAGTGAGAGATTGTTAGTCTAAGTCCTAGCCCCAATGCATTGAAATCTGTGGTTATTATTAAGTTAATAAATGTACTAATGCATAAGTTTTATCATACTCATTTTATCGTGCATTATACTTGATGAAACTATCCATAAATAAATGTTCTGTCAAAGATAATATCTCGTAAGTAAGATACATAGTTGACTAAAGAATATTATTCTAAAATCCCTAGTCAGTCATACTAAGACTAGTATGCTTCTCTATGTGTTGATTGAATCTTACTAATCATTCTGACATGAGAGAATACATAGATACATATATGATACGTATTTGGATTCGATCCACTATGAGAAACACTACATGGTAGTGTATGTCATAAGTGATTCTCTGGTAGGTCTTATATGAATTCTTCGACTGGAGACCTTTAACTTAGATAGTCCAGCGTATGCTTTGACTTCATCCAAATATGATCCGTAAAAGGGTTGCAAGTATGGGTGATTGGGTTTGCATTAACTATGTTAGAGTTGCATGAAAGGAGCAAATAAATTGCATACTCTCAAAGAAAGAAAGATACATCCGATCACTTGATAGACTGATATTAGGAAATGTATGCGCATACCTTTATTGAATGAGTGTTCATTGACATTGGGCTTACAATATCAAATAATGATTATCAAAAATAATGGTTAGCAATAATAAGGATTGCCAAGAACCATGCCTTATGCTAATTATGATATCTAGCATGCAAAGGACATATGAGAAGCTATCTATGACTATGATCAAGTCTAATGATCATACTCTTTTGGGATGATATTAAGTTGAAAATAACACTTAATAAACTTGTTTAGTCTAATCCAAAAGTTGATTTGCCTACATGATCACACATACAAAGCTTTTGAAGCTAAAGGGTAAAACTGTCTTTTTTCAAAGACGTAAGTTTTGATCTAAATGTTTCGATACATTGAAAGGAATGTATGAGCATAATTATGTTGAAGATTATTTTATCAATAACTAATAGGAAAAACAAATTTCTATTTTTTTGAAATAAGTGGTCGTTATTTCCTAAAAGAGAAAGAATTAATGATAATGATTGGTTGGTTGGTTATTGTCAGTGTTATAAAAACCGACCCGACCATCGACCCGGCGAGGTCATCGGGTCAATGGGTTGATGGTTCAACCGGGTCGAACCGTGGGTCAACGTTGGTTTTTTTTTTTTGAAATATGTTATTTTATTATATATATACTAGCTAGCGCTCCCGTCGTTCCGACGGGAATTTTTTCATTTCTTTATTCGTCTTTCATCAAGCTTTTTAACTTTCTCGCTCTACTTTTAATTTTTAATTTTACATATTTTTAATTTTTACGTTTTAATTTTGATTGGAGAGAATG
>JAWWMW010075963.1:0-13534 GCA_035048345.1 Echeveria elegans
ACTCAGTTCTGGGAAATTGATTACAGATTGTGGTGCTCGATATGGTTTTTAAAGTAATTACAATGTTTCGTTATTTGCAGATAGGTCCCAGCGGTATTGTTTCGTAACACACTGATTCAGTCGGAACAATTAGCTGGACTAACTGCATCGGTTCCGACTGAAACATATCCATCGACGGGCAACAACCTCCCACCATTATTCCCAATCCCAAATGCCAAATTATAAATTTCAATCCGCACCAGATGAAGCCATATGTATTCAAGCCGAGAAAGATATCAGTTAGAAAAACCGATCGTCACGGCGTTTCACAAACCGGTGACAGTAGCATGTATGAAGAGGTAATAGCTAGGGTTTCAAGATCAGAATCAGAGCGGTTTAAGGGTAAATTAAGAGAAAAAATATTGCAGAGGGGTCTTTTGGTAAGAATTGTGGCCAGGGGCAGTAACCGATGCTTGCACTTTGTTAATAAGAAGATATATATTAAAGAAAAATAAAAATAAACTAATCTATAAAATAATAAATTGGAGAGATGGAGTAGTTGTGAGGATTAAAATTATTCTATTTAAGAAATTAAGAATAATTTGGAAAATAAATAAAAATTAAAATATTAAATACTGTATAAAATAGAGGAAGTATATATTGAATACTCTATTAAATAACAGATAAGAATATGCACAAAGTCCCCATACAAACTATGAATTATGAGGGTGAATCCAATGAGAACTTTAAATATGGTGAAACATTGTGAACTAAATATGAACCGTCTATTTCGAAAATCAATTGTCTAGATACATTATGATTAAAAAATCTCACAAAATTCAAATGAGGTGTACATTGGTAATTACGTCATTTTCGTAGGTTAATGGTATATTTCACATATCTCTCATATATAATTCACGTGTTATAGCTTCTATAATTATCATATAATTCATATAGTTAAATTTAAAGCTCGGAAATATTTTTTATAATTCACATGATTTATGTATATCTATTATAGTTCATATAGTTCACTTATAAACTTTAGTTCACAATAGTCATAAAACTTAAAATTCACAAAGATATTTTACAATTTATTTTCTTAAACCGGTTGAGTAGCATCTACGAGATGTAAGTGGTTGAATTGGGTGCTTGATTCGAGCCAGCAGCTCAACTATGCATCTACAACATACATTATTGTCGAGTCGTGTTCTTGTTGATGCGCCTCTTCATCATCTCATCCCATCATCGTATGATTTTAATCCATATTATTTTCCAAATTTAACATACTTTTCATGATTTGATTTATAATTTAGTCATAATTTAAATATATTTTGCATATAGATCCAATTTATATCATCTGTTTGATGAAGATGATTAAAGTTGATTCGTATTATCTTATCATATTTAGTGGTTCTCACCGAATTCAAACCCTTATTTTATCTTTTAACTATTAATTTTGATGAACGATTTTAAAAGATCAATGGATCAGATTTATTCAGTTAATTTTCTAAAATGATTGTGAAAATCTATATATATAATAGAGTAGGATTTAACAGCGACGAAATTACCAGCCCATTTAGCGATGGAATTTTCCTTGTTGTTGTCGTCCGAACCAAAGAATTAAGGATTTAAATTAAAAGCCCCTCCTTTCTTATTTAATTTACAGGTCATGTCTAACAAGCTAACAAGCCCAGACTCAAAACGCTCTTTCTCCCACATCGCTTACAATACTTCACAAACTTAAAAAATCTACTATATATAAATTATGTCTAGACATCCATGTATTTCACGCAGCCTTGTAATGCTTGCATATCGAACTATTATTTGATCAGTTTGATTGTGCATTCGGGACGACGGGTAACAAAAGCAATATTAAATATTTTTCATTTATTTTTTAAAATTAGGTTTTAGGATTTAGTTTTAGGCTAAATGGAATGTGTTGTTCACGACGCTTTTCCGAGGGGACGACGGACGACCGCTAGTAATATAATTAATACTCCACTCTCTCTTAATATTCATATTTGAGTTAGTACCACGGTAATCTATATATATAAAAGAATTCAATCCACCAACATACATATAGCGACGAAAATTTTTGTTACTAATTTTGTTACTAAAAATAGTTGGAGAATAAGACAAAAAATAATAAGACAAAAAAAAGAATAAGAGAAAAAATAAAAAATAAAAAATAAAAATTCATAGGTATAAATTTAAAATTTTACGGAATACATTGGTAAATTTGAGGGGAATCGAATTAAACCTTCAGAATAAAAATATCCTAAAAAGTAGAAATAAAACTAAAGCAGTAAACGTTGGGAACAATATGAAGAATCGAACAGAGATATAAATAAAAATGTATGTTCATGCCGCAGTCCTGTCGGAACGACGGGCTAACCTCTAGTATACATATATAAAAGAACATCTAACTAGATGAACCACACATTTAGCAACAACATCTAACTAAACCCCTACATTTACCAAAAACATCTAACTAAACCTATATCACCTAACTAAATCATTCCAACTAAATTAAATTAAAAAATAAAAAATAAAAATCAATTAATAAAATAATTAGAAATTAGAAATTAGAAAAGAGAGTATAGTGTGAAAGTAAATTAATATGAAGAATTTTAAGCCACACTCAAATAAAAAAAAGGAGGAAGAACAAACAGGAGAGACGTATGAAGTATGATTAGTCCAGGACCCCGTGTTAGGGTCGATGGACAAGTTAAAGCTCAAGTGACCTAACATCTTCGAGAAACTACCAAAGAAAGAAACTGATAGAGATAGAGAGAGTCATAGGCTCATAGCTGAACCTGAAGATGGCGGCGGCACCAGCGCAGAAGCCGGTGATGGTGTTTGGAATCGACGAGAGCGAACATAGCTTCTACGCTCTAAACTGGACCATCGATCATTTATTCGCTCCTTACGCTCCCAATTACCCATTCAACCTCATCCTCGTTCACGCCAAACCCTTGCCCACCTCTGCCGTCGGATTTGCCGGTCCAGGTATTAATTTGGTGATTCTTCCTTCTCATCATATTTATAGCCACTACCAACTACGGTCAGTAGTAGAGTTAGAGATATAGATTAGGGTTTATTGGACTGTTTTGGATTTGATTTAAGATTTATAGCCTTGTGATTGATCATGCTTGTGTGGATCTTGATCTGTCTTTGTATTACCCCCAGCTTCTGTTGATGTGTTGCCCTTTGTTGACGCTGACTTGAAGAAGGCTGCTGCCAGGCTCTTGGACAAAGCTAAGCACATTTGTGTCACTAAGCAGGTTTGGTATCAATAAACATGTATAAATCTATTTTACTATAATTAGGAAACTTAGCTAGCTGGATAAATTCATCGGAATTTTCAGTTCCGGCAGTACCCTGTACCATAATTGCTTGCATTGCATAAGTATGTTATAGGAGTAGTAGGAGTATTAGGCAGCCACAGCTGAATTTCTTTTCCATCCCATGAACCAAACGGGCACCTTAATTTGTGTTGCAGATGTGTTGAATCCTGATTTCTATTTTAGGTGTTAATCAAATGGTATTCTTGTAATCATATATTCTGTGTACAGGTAACTGATGTGCTGTTGGAAGTCGTGGAAGGAGATGCCAGGAATGTTCTCTGTGAGACTGTTGATAAACATCACGCTTCCATGTTGGTACTAGGCAGCCATGGATATGGTGCTATTAAAAGGTTATGGCTCTACAAGTTGTACTAATTAAACAAGTCAGACATGCTTCAATCAGCGTCGTGTTTTTAATTTTCTTTATTCATCCTCGTTAAAATTTACAGATTTTGTGTTAACAACCTCTCATTTCCTACTGCAGGGCTGTTATAGGGAGCGTAAGCGACTACTGTGCTCACCATGCCCATTGCTCAGTGATGATTGTGAAGAAGCCTAAGGTCAAACACTGAACCACACTCACACTACAAGAGCGCTTACAAGGATTAAGTGTTTGCGGTAGAACTTCATAAATGCTGTATCTGTCCTAGAACTTGGAATGTATACATCTTTGGCATGAAAATAAAACTTTTGTCCAGTCTGTTGAGCATTTGAGCCATCCATCTTTATCATGGCCCTCTGCATGAAATCAGTGGCTCATGGCTTTCAGTATAGCGATTTAACATCAAGCGTGTTTCAGGAGACTGGTGGCATAAAATCAGCATCTTAAGCCCATAGGTTAGAACACATTTTTGCATATGGTTGTCCGTGTCGTCATGTCGAGTCTATCATCATTTTCACAAGAAAAATAAATCTTTCTAAGGTATTAAAATCTTTTATCATGCCGAAAATGGTTATTGTTGAGAAGAGAAGTTTTTTTTTTTCTTTTTCTGATAACAGGGTACAACTATCTAGCCATGCCTCGGTAATTAGGCTTATCGTAAACCGCCAAGTTCGTGGACATATCTTTGTTGTCGGATATCATCAAAAGATTAGATAATAAGTCATCATATTTGTAGCCTCGGGGGAGGTGCGATAGATTGAAGCCAGGATTCGACATCGGAAAGGAGGGATCGAAGGTCGAGGATTAAGTCCTGGTAGTGAGCCTATTCGCCTTGGATCGGGAGAAATGGCGTAGATGCTGAAGCAGCGTATCGGGCTTGACGGAGGCAAAGGCTTTGCGAAAGAAGGGGCCTGTCTTCGTCGTTGCATATCGGGTTGGAGAGCAGTAGTTCTGATACAACTTCGCATCAAGGCGAGAGAGATGGATTTAGTTTGGTTTAGGAGTTTAGACATTCAGAATGAGATGATGAGCATGACCCGGTCGGTTCATTGACCACATACCATTGTGTCATTCGGCCCAGACCAACCGCTGAAACTTAAATAATTAATTACTAAAGAGAGACGAGAGGTGAGGAGGGAAGGGTTTGAAAAATGAGACTAAATGATGGTGCAGGAAGCTTCAGCTAAAAAAAGATGAGCCTAATTTTAATTTGCGAAAGCTATATAAGCAAGCCCCCACGCCAAGAATGAATTTCATTTGTGTTTGTTTTTGTGGCATTTCTTTAGTGTTACGTTGGTCACAAAATGGCATCTAATCGAAGAAACAGTTTTGTGGCCAATGTTATATTCCTTGTCGGAGTTTTGGCTGTTGTCTCCAACGGGGCTGAAGCAAGCCGCCGAAGCCTTCATTCTGCAGGACCTGTTTTTGATGTCACCAAGTATGGTGCCAAGCCTGGAGGCAAAGAAAATGGCCTGGTCAGTTACTACTTGCATTTTATTTAATTGCTACTCAATTTCTACAACTACAACGCAGTGTAGCACCTGCAGAACAACAGAAATAGTCAGTTTCAATCATATTTGTGGGTATCATTGAATTCGTTGCTTTTGTGCGCAGGCATTCATTAGGGCATGGAATGCAGCTTGTGCCGTGAAGGGTGGGGCTACAGTTTTCATCCCCAAAGGCGATTTTGTTGTTGGTGAGGTTATTTTTTCCGGCCCATGCGGTGGCCAGATGACTGTCAATGTTGAGGGTAACTTGAAGGCGCCCAAGAGCTCCAGCGAGTTCCCTATGGCAGCATGGTTCACTGTTACGCGTGTACATGGTGTTCTAATCACCGGTTCTGGTTCATTCGACGGCCTTGGCCAGAATGCTTGGAAATTCGATGATTGTTCAACCAACCTTGACTGCATCCTCGCGGCTTCGGTACATAAGCACAACAATTCCTATAATTAACATTATTGATTATTCCATTAAGCTCAACACAGACGAATATCTTACTTGTTCCTTTTGGAATGGGGTGCAGACCATAAAGTTGGATAACGTTACAAACGTGGTTGTCCAAGGCATTACTTCAATCAATAGCAAATCATACCACTTCTACGTCGTAGGTTGCAATCAAGTCACAATTACTGGAGTCAAAGTCCTAACCAACGGCGGTCTTGGCCCAAACACCGATGGAGTTCATATCACTGCTTCCAGATTCGTCAATGTGGTGAAAAACTACATTGAATCCGGTGAAGATTGTGTCTCTGTAGGGTATGGATCCAGCAACATCAATGTTGATGGTGTGACCTGCAAAGGCGGCGATGGCATAAGGTATTTCCACTTCAAGGTCCATAAGTAGATTAACAGCTGTATAACGCCAAAATTTGTTCAAGAGTTATGCTCATTTTGTTCAAAACGTTATAGTATTGGAGTAAGCGCGGGAAGACGGTTTGATAAGGAAAAGGACATTAGAGGAGTCACAGTGAAAGGTAGCCAACTGACTGACACGAAACATGGATTCAAGATCAAAACAGGTCACACAGTGATACCAATGGAGATATCAGACATCATTGTCAAAGGCATCCAAATGACCAACGTTCAAAATCCTATCAGCATAGATCAAATGTTCGGTGGTGTTCTGTCGAGTGTGAAGGTGAACAAGGTAACATTTGAGAACATCAAGGGGACGACACCAAGCAACCAAGTAGCTAACTTAGCTTGCAGCAAGCTGGCTCCTTGCGGAGTGAGCTTGAAGAATGTGAACCTGACTTGTCCGGCCACAAGGAAGCCAGTGGGATCAGCTGTGTGCACCAATGTCTTAGGCGCGACATTCTGTCATTAGTTTGCAATATGTGACATCTAACTATTGTTTAATATGCATTTTCAAATTTATCATCATACTGATGGCAAAGACAAGTTACTCTGCCAAAATATTACACTACTTTGGATCTACTTTTTGTGACTTGGGCGATGGACGTTCATTTCTTTCAAGAGAGCAAAGCCGCCACTAAACAACCTATTGTTTTGAAGGCCATGATGTTGCTTCCAATTGCACAACTGGAATAAATGGTTTTAATAAGTGCCTGATTTTTATTTTATTTTTGCTTTGGCAAATGAATAATATATTCCCTCAAATGCAACTCAACTGAAACTTCCGTGTAACAAGACAATAAAAGAACTGCAATTGCATAGGGGTGAAGAACTGCCTCGATAACACTATGGCATTCATCGCTCGCCTGTAACACAATCACTCTCGCTTACTCCTATTGTAAAGAATAAATCAAATAAAACAAACTCTTTTACAGCTTTTTACGACCAACAATTTGCTTTCCATCTGATAATAAGAGTGGCCTTCGGACGCGATTGGGTGTGGAGCTGCCAGCGATTAACTTCTCAGCTGGCGACTCACTTTTTTTAAAAGTTGGATTCCTGGTCAATTGTACGGAGAAGTTTAAGGGAAAAAACAATTGAAGAGCAAGCTATCTTTTCTTCCCATTAACCTGCAATTGCTCCACTTAAATAATGATGCAGTAATCGCATGTTACCTGAGTTTGGAACCCTTTGCTGTCTTAGGAGTTGGTGTTTTCAACCCCATGCCGCCAGATATGTTTGTAATCCTTGCTCCAACCGCACTGGATAAACTAGGAGTCCTTGTAGCATGATAGTGCTTCCAATGCAAATCCTGCTCTGACGAAATGCTAATGCCCACATCATTAGCATTGAGTGTGACTGTTCTTGGAATAGATTGGATGTCTCATTCAGATACATGTGGCATAGTGGGCTACTGCTTGCTTCCCAGCATCCTACTAATGGGTTTCCCCCTCCACCTAAAGAGTCTAGCTTGTTAATCATGGCTTTGTCCACCCACTCGCCATCAGCACCTATTTCTCTGTCTTCTTCATCCATCGCCGCCTCAGCTGGAAGAATTAATGGTGGCCAAGAGACAGAAGTGACCTGAGGCTTATCAGGGTCCAAATTCATTTTCTTATGCCTCGGCGCAGATGATGAATTGCTCCAAGCCTAAGCACCGTTACAAAAAGACTTACAATCGACCAGAGGGCAATTGCGCAGTAAAATCATTTCCCCAAACACTAAAGTATATAATCTAATTGCCACTACTGTCACTCTTGAAGTCAAAAGCAACAAAAAATGAAACTGACCTCAAGATTTCCAACATCACACAAAGGTTGCATATCACTTAGAAAATCTGCAGCCTGCTTCTTTATCAAATGTGGTGGGGCCTCGTCTGCAGCCTGCTTATTGTTCTCACATAAAGATGATTTTTGGGCTCTATCTGATTCTCCTTCCTTCCTTATTTGCGCGGCTCTGAGACTCGCAATCTAAAAGTTGATGTGATGCGAAGTTAGAGAACTTTTGGCACGCATAAAATCATTAGATAAGGGAGCAAGGAGATCTAGGACACCTGTTCTTTGAGCTCTTTGACTTCTGTATTATCTTTGTTAACTTTTGTTGCACCTAAATCAGCAGAGGATAAACGCTCAGCAAATTTTAAGGTGCTAATAGTTTCTGAGACAACACCTAACTCGGGGCTGATATGAACAAACATAAGTGTTTTTGACTCTTTGCTTGACCTCCTGCAAAAAAAACTCAGCAAATGTTAAAGAGTGGCATCAGAGATGCGAATCAGGCAGACCGTGTCAACCTTCTTACCAAGTGAATCTTGAAGCAGCTTACTGTTCCTATATGGATCATGAGGATTCTTTTGAGCGAGAGACGCAATCACATCACCCAAGGCTGAAAGAGACCTGTTTATGTGTTGTGCCTCTTTCAACCTGTCTCCAGTCACCTCAGATTTGTCCACCCTCTCACTTCCAGCAAGATCAACTAGGTGCATGCAGCCTCGAAGTACATTTCCAGTGGCTAATTCTCGTCCATGAACATGAACAGTCAAACAACTGGAAAACACGAAGTAGTAAGGGACTAAAGGTTAATGCAAAGAAAGACACGATCAAGCTCAATATCTATGTTGCACGGGTACGGCGTCGGATGACCGTCTTTCGTACCAGAGCCGCACCCGGTACGGATTCGTCTCCGAATCGTGCCGGAATAGTTTTTCGATTTGAGGGGTGGTTTTGTAATTTATAAAACTTCAAGGGCTTAATTGTAAAATAATAAAATTTTAAAACCCTAAGTTATCAATCGGGCCAGCATTCCAGTTAGACATCCGTTCAGGCCTTCGCCGCACATCGCCAGCTCATCGGTCGTCGTTGCCAGCTTGCCGGTCGTCGTTGTTGTTCCCACTCCGCCCACCGCATTGCCGTCAGTGAGGTATGTACTTGTTTGATTGGAGTGTAGGTAGCAGTAGCACGAAGTCATTTCTTATCCATTTCAATATAATTATTCATTGATGTATTTTACTGAACATAAATTAAGCTCTTTTTACTAGTTTTAGTGTAGGCTCACTATGCATGATGAAGGATTACAAACAATTGGACTCACTCTATAATGGCTTCGTCACATGGCTGTCATTTATATTAACATGTATGACATCTCAAACTCAAAGTAATGGGTACAATCAATCGGCCGTTTGTAATTATCAAGAGCCACAACAATCAACATCTTTTATCAAGAGATTCTTAACAACATGAAGAAATTACGAAAATGTGAGATGTAGGCGGAGATACTTTTGAATCAATTGAAGATGTAGGGTTCTTAGAATTTGTAAAACTCTTGCTTGATGTTTACAATTGTATGTTTATAATATGCCGTACCCGTACCCGTATTTGGTAATTTAACCTTAGCCGTACCCGCACCCGTGCAACCTAGCTCAATATAATCAATATAATGCCAATGTTAAAAATAACATTAACCCATGAGAGCGGCTGCTGCGATCATTAAGAGATGTGGAACCAACTGTACGGTTTTTATGTCCAAGGTTCATTAGATGCATTACATCCGAAGTGGATGCTACTGGTACCAGGTTGGCATCTGGGACATTGAGCCCTGTCAGAGAACTGTTGCGTATGTCTAATGTATGGAATGTTAAGGAAACCATAGGTTAAGTTGTAATGTGATCAGGCAAACAATGATTGTTCTACAATTCAAGTAAAAATCTCTTAAGGATATCTCTTGTTTGATCCATATCTGACGAGCAGATCTCTAACTTGCTCGTTGTATATTTCCATCATCTGCACAGAGATATTGTAGTGGAACGTGTCGTTTCTTTGCTCTGCCAGGAGAAACAAATCATTCAGTGCCCTGAAGTTTACGCCTTGGTTCTGATCAGTGAGAATAGAAGGACCTGTCTGCAGACAAATAAGCAAAATGAAAACTTGTTAATATTAAATAGAAAGTAGTAAGACGAAACGATTCAAATGTATAAAAGTACCATAGTATAGGTTTTTCCGGATCCTGTTTGGCCATATGCAAATATGCAGACATTATAACCATCGAGAGCAGAACGAATGAGTGACTTGGTATCAGCAAATACCTCTTCTGCCAAAAAAAAAAACGAGGACAAATGCATTTTCCATGCTCAGAAACCATAAAAATTATAGTTAAACTATCTGAGAGTATACAGCATACCTTGGGATGCACTTGGCCCAAAGACTTTACTGAAACGAAAAGATTTACGTCCTTTTCCATTCTTCGACTGTGTATTAATAGTTATGTCTCCTTCTTCTGTATGTTCAACACTGCTAACCGTATTTGCCTGACTCCCCAAAAATGGCCTTACGAGGCAGTACACTCTAATACTACCTGTGGCCCATGAAACAAACAGTAAATTCTTGCAAACAATTCAGTATTCTAGCAAAAATTATTAAATAAGTGGATGCGTACCCTTGAGGTCCTGCACTTGATTGTATAACTTGCGGTTTTCTTCAAGAACCCTATGATATCCGGAAGCAGCGTGAGAGAGATTATGAATATGCGCACCTGTCAAATAGTAAACTTCAAGATTTAACATTTTTGAACTTCACTCTAAAAGTGTCGCAGACATCCAATGCACATAGATGATACTTACCAAGATTTTTGAAGTCCTCTATAAACTTCATCTGCAGAAACTTCATACCTGATTTCGTGGCTTGAAGAGTGCTCTTCAAGTTCTGTACGCATTGAGATACACAGATATATCAAAAGAGGAGGTAAATCAGGTAGTAAAATCATCTCAGTTGAACATATTACTAGTAGTATATAAAATGGCAAAACGTGTTACTAGAATGTCACTTTGTTGCTTATCAACAATTATATGATGTTTTAAGGCCTCCTTGGGAGTATGAAGCTTGTGACCGTCTCCATTTTCAGCCTTCAGTAAAAAGAGGCAAAGCATTAGAGGTCAGATTCATCCCACAACTCTTAGTTACTGACTGTAGTTTCATAGACTCCCACCTTTGAATCGCGGAAAAGGGCCCTAGAAAAAGGCCTCTTACCCACAACAGGTAAATCTTGTGTATGTCCAATTTTCTGTCTCATTAGCAATTGTAAACAAGAGCCTTGTCAACAAATATTAGCTAGAAAATGATTCTTACTTCTTAGTCACTCATATTTTAGAAATAAAATATGCGAATGACGTGAAACAGTATTACAAACTCACATTTGGAGTGTGACTAATGAAACGATTTTGTATTTCCTCCACAACCTTGGAAAGCAGAGACTCAACTACCTACAAATATAAAAAATCAACAACAACAACAACCTAAGGCAGGTAGTATATAAAAGTGATATTATAACTTTTACCATTGGAACTTCTTCTGGAGTTTTATCTTTCAGGACTGCTCGAGCAAGTAAACCAAACGGACTTGAATTGGACTGCACAAATGGTGACAAAATAAATAATTCATAACATAACTGCAAACCAAAGGCATTTGCAAATCAAGCATTCTCAATTAAGTTTACCAACCATTTGATGTGAGATCTGGTCAGGTTCAGGTATATCTGAGGCTTTATCAATAGTTGAGTTGGTCCTGGACAAAGAGTTTGTGAAGGGTTCTGAAGTCTTTCGAATAAATGATTTGCAAGACTTGGTTGTTCTAGTGTTGACACCGAATTTCCATACTCCGTTTCCACCACTTTTCTTCCACTCATAAAAAGACTTTAAAGCCAGCACAGAAGTGACACGCTGGCTGACCTACCTCCCTGTTAACCCGAGGGCATGATTCATGTCACTACACCAAAATGACACTATAGCGACAAAATGTCGCATGTCGCCCGACCCTCTGTTGCATTTGTAATACGTAACACACTATTGTTGTTGCTTAAGATAATGTCACACCATTAAGGTAAAGCGACAAATTTCATGCGACATTTACGTATACTCACTTGTTCTAAATCAGAAGCATCAAAGGTGGGAAGTCCCATTTCCTGCATAACAACAAGAAAGTTCCTCACATTTTCAAAATACTGATACGCTGACAGAGCAGCTCCATCAGGGATGAGAGCTGCATCTCGAGGCTTTTCAACGACCTGAAATCCAAAAAAATGAAGATTGATGGCATGAAACAGTACAAGTAGAGTCAAAATACATGGCTTCATGCAGAAAAGTAGAAAGGCAAGTAAACAAGAAAAGGATGAATGGTACCTTTGGTACAACTCCAGGTTGGATTTGGTTCACAACATTGCAAAGAATATGCCCACTTCTTAAACCAAGCCTAAACTCCTCAACAGTGGGCTCTGCAGGCAAATCCCTGTCAGTGACAACTCTGACCATCTTCCTTAGCCATGATGCTGCTTCGTAACGTCCTAGTACTGAGGCCGGCATAAATAAAAATGCAAACATGTCATGTAACTAAGATGTTTTTATTGTTTATTTTTTAGTTACAAGTGCATCAAGCAGTTTATCATTAGTAGAATTCATAAGTGAGGATTATTCCAGATCAGTGAATATCCCCCTTGCTTAAACTTTCATATGGGAGCATGAAGCATTAGTTGTTTCAGTCACAAGAAGAAGTTGAAATCTAGTTGTTGCTAAAGGCCAAATTGACAAATCAAATTGCACAAGGAGTTTGAAATGCAGAAAATCAGATCAAAGTAAAAGAAGCAAGCAAATGATCAAAATTAAGTAAAAGTAATAAAAAAGAAGAAGAAGAATTACCGGCTTCCTCAGCCTTTCTGGATTCTAAAATCGAGTGGTGGAGTAGATGGAGTATTTCCATGTTGCTTGAGAACGTCCGCAACGAGGGAGGCTACAGAAAAGTGCAGCGCAGAGGCGGCACCAGTGGCCATTCTTCACTGGCGATGGCGATTAATCTTCAAACGGCCAATAAGTCAAATTGAATCTAAGATCGTCCCCGATCGAACTGATGAGCAGTTAGGGTTTGGCCGATCGATTTAGGATGGGAGAAGTAAAAACAGGCCGAAGATGAGAGGACTTGTTCAGTTGGATTTAATTTGGCGAATGAGAGTAATGAAAAGGATAAGGCGTCGATTATCTTTCTTTTCTTTCTATCTATCAGTCCATCTACACCATCCAGCGGCAATATACTCTTTTTTAACGGATTGTTATTGAAATCTCATTTGATAATTGAGAATATTCAATTATTCAATGATGTTAAAATGTCAAATTACTCAATGAGATTTTAATAACTGCCCGTTAAAAAGAGCTTGTTAGTACCTTGGATACACACTCTCTTTGTTGATGATGACAAACTCTGTGGGTTTAATACCTTACTTGAGTACGGTAGGTTCTTTAACCTTGAACGACCAGGGAAGGTCAAGAACGACCAGCGAAGGTCAAGACCCCTGCGAGACTTAGTCAAAGCGGTTGAGAGAATCCAGGGAAACACAAACCGTATGGGAGAACTTCGTGGGAGCATCTCCATCGAGTCCAGGATCATGGGACGAGCTCGTGGGAAGTGCTGATCAAGTCAAGAGCAGCTCCACA
>JAWWMW010075983.1:0-13527 GCA_035048345.1 Echeveria elegans
CTCATTGTTGGATGTTTATATGTTTCTGGGCTTTGAAAGAGCCATTCTTGATTTTTCTGGATTCTGATTTTTATGTTTAAAGATACGGAATGATTGTCTTCATTGATGTGTATTAACTGATGGTGTTGGTTTGCTTTGTATTTGTAGTTGGAGCGGAAGCAGATGATGAAAAGTTGGAATTGCTCTTGAAAGAAGTTAAAGGAAAGGACATTACTGAGCTTATAGCATCAGGAAGGGAAAAGTTGGCATCAGTGCCATCAGGTGGAGGTGGTGGAGCAGTAGCAGTTGCTGCTACAGGTGGTGGAGGTGGCGCTCCTGCCCCAGCTGCTGAGGCCAAGAAGGAAGAGAAGGTCGAAGAGAAGGAAGAGTCTGACGATGTGAGTTCCTTTTCCATGTTTTGAATTGCTAGTATGATTTGGAATGATTACTGATTATGTTTTTTGGTGATTTCATACAATTTTGGTAGCTTCTTTTTGCATTCAAGTCTGTATGTTATTTTAGTTTTCTTCCCACATTACTTCATATTCTTAGGAGAACTTTGTAGTAGAAATACTCCCGGCCATCATTAATTTTTTATTGAATGTTAGTTTAGTAGTCCTATAATCCTGTTATTTGGTACACGTAGTCTTTGTTTACATGACCCCAAAGATCATACTGACTTGTGGTCTATTTTTCATCATCTTGCAGGACATGGGATTCAGCCTGTTTGACTAAGACGCAGAGCTCTTACCAGTCTGAAGTAAAGCTCCTCTTGAATGTTGTGTTGCAAGTTTGAATATTTATATTTTTGAGTCATTTTCATCAAAGAGCCTTTTTTTCATCAAGTCATTTTCTATTGCTGACAGTTTTTATAAATTTAGATGAGAAATGTAAACTGAGCTAGGCAAGTAACCTTGATTGTCACTAATTTTCATGCAACTCGTATAATCATGTTCCAGCTGACAAATATAGATGTCCCTGTGGCTTGTGTACATGGCATAGGCTCTTGGCTCAGCTGACTATTACCACACAACATCTCAAGCCCTGGTAGGATTTTGACTAAAACTCCAGATTCCTTCGGAATGGAGAAACCATATTCTAAGCTTTAACCAAAAAAACAAAGAATGTAATAACTTTAGATTACGCTGTAATGTGTAACATTCATCGGCTTTGCGAACCAGTATGTATTTTGTCCACTGTCTTTCATCGCTTCATAAGTTAGTATCTTCTTAATAAGCTTCTGGTTTGGACAAAGCACCATGTTTTGATCAGAGTTTTGTGCTTCCTCCATCCATCCAAGTATTTCCCAATAACCTTTTTATAACTAGGACGGTGCCTCACCATATCCCAGTACTGACAGATATTTGGCCATGTATAAAGATACTCCTTTTCCAAAATATACGGACAAGAACCAGCAATATCATCACATCTGTCATAGTAAAAACTTCGTTTCGGCGAGACTTGATTCAACATCATCAAGGAGACGCACAAGCTGATCTTCACTCATCTTAATATTTTCAGGGTTCTACAACTTTTCCCCGGTTTCATATAAATCTCCCAGTTTGCAGTGGTAAGCACTAGCGAGATCAGGACATTCTGCCATCCTGCCTATCAAAACCCATCTTATGAATTTTGTGACGGGTTCCATTCTTGCACTTTCTGCAACCATTCGAGTACCCCAGCGCCACTGAGATTGGTTTCGTAGGATCCAGAAGAGACTGTTACTATTCTCTCTGTGTACCTGCATTTGCAACGATAGGGAACACAAATGTGATGTGCATATTCTTACGAAAGAGTAACTTGGAAAGATCGAGACTGACGAACTGGATAATCTCGATCGTATCAAAAATAATGTGAGCGCCATTTTGGAAAACGGGAGTTTTGCAGTGGGGTTGAAGAAAATAGCGTCCATTTCCTATCCAGTAACTGGATTGATATGGTATGATGTGTAGTCAATTCCTTCTTCGTCCATGGCGAGCCCCGCCTTTTGGCTGTCCAGGGAGTACGGATGGTGATACAGCTGCATCTTCTTATTTGCAGTTGCAGCAACTAAGAGTGTACGGACTGATACACGGGAGCCTCAATCTTTCCGATCAATTGGCCATCATATCAAAATTTCTACTGAAGCAGAATTCCAAGGTATCACAACTGCAGTCAGCATAATATTCACCCATTTCAGTGGCCTTATAATTTATAAGTATCACTCAGATTGATCCCAACTATCAGATGAATGCAGAACTGATACTGTTCGTAAAAGCTTACTCAAATGGCATACATGCGCCGGAATAATAATTTCATTCTTTGACTTTCTGATTAAATACAAGGCCTAAACTATGACCTTTCTATAACTTTCAACAAAAAAATACAAGGCCACTGGCTGATACCTGAATGAAACATCGTTATTGCCGAAACAGGAAAATGATACCAGGTTACTATCAAGAAAAGAAACACCGAGATACTACAAAATGTAAGCTTCTTTAAAAGGCTTGTAATTCGATCCAAAAGTAGTTTAACTAGATACAAATTTATATACTCCGTATAAAAAATCCATTAATAGCAGTTCCATCCAAAAAAGAAAACACGGTCAACGATCTGAACTCAGCTGTAGACAGCAAAAAGCGCCAACTAGCAAAAGATCAGCCAAAATCTACAGAAAGGGATTCCTTGCAAAAGGGCTGCTGAAAAATCATATTCTTGCGATTGCCAACCTTTAAAAATCTGGAAAGGCTAACCTGCGAAAAGCTAATACACACATGCTTATCTAGACAAAAAAAAAAAAAAATCAATTTTTACCAATTCATCTATTAAAGGAAGCATGATCAGATCCGGAATGAGAAAACCCAACTGACAGAGAAGAGAACGCAGCTACATGAAGTCTGCTTCATCTCTAGATTCTACACAAAATTCCAGAAACCCCAAAGATGGAAACTTTACCTAAGGGAAACCGACAGAATCCACTTGCTCCAACCTTGATTGAAAAAAAGAAAAGCTGTAAAGATTAGAGCTTTGGGATTCGCTATCTTGCTTCTATTTTTATCATCAATATGAATAACTTTCTGCAGCTTCTTTGTTTTTGACCATTTACCCTCGTTTTGCCATTGCCATTTATTTTTTATATATTTTTTTGTAAATTTATTTTGTATTAAGCTGAACTGAAAATCCACTTTGAGGAGGAATATGTGTTGACTTGTTTCAGCAGTTGGGTGGAAGAAAGGATTGAAAAAGCAACCCATAAAACAATGGCAGAAGGCGAGGCTTAGGGCATTGTGCACCCATGAGGTGATAGAACACTCCTTCTCTACCACCTCCTCACATCTAAGAACAAAATATGAGGTCACATTTTGTTCTTAAAAAGAGGAGGTGCTCTAGCACCTCATGGGTGCATTATCAGCATATGCTCTTAATCAATGAGGAAATTCCTCTCTTAATCTGCCATTTGGCTTTATTTATAACATTTTCGTAATAGTTGTACAGCTATGTTCATCAGCTCAACAGGAGTGACGCAGGATATGATAGTGGATCTCAAACCTTAAATTGATACATACAGAACGACAAAAGATGAAACCTTTCACTCCCATTTCAAATCAAATAACCGAAAGCGAAACCAGAAACAATCCTCAAAACCCAAAATTAATAGATTAAGCAGAAGCACAGACTAGACGAACACAGGAAACATCCATCAAGAACTAGGGTCAAGAAGATTCATATCATCGTTACCTGCATACAAGGAACAAGCCGCTCTTCCTCGGCGAGTATTGCAACTCTCGTTTAGATGGATGATTTTGTGATTTGTTTGTATTCCGATTCGATGAGTGAGACAGCTGATGCTTTTTTTGATTGTTAGGGGATTAGGAGTTGCAATGCATCGTCCGGAAGAGAACGGAGTGTCAGGTATTTATTTTACTTTGACTCTGTGGCCATTGTAGAGTTATGTATAGTTGAACCATTTTATTTGCTTGTAGCTTTTGTCTACTGTATTTGAGGATCTTCTTGATTCTATTATTGTTGATGTGGCGTCTGACTGTCACCGCATAGCTAGGTTAGGGCTTGAACGTAACCTTGAAGAAGAGCTTAGGCTCTCTGATGATATCCTTTGACATGCTTTATTCTGTTTACTTCCGCGATGCAGTATATAAAGATATAAAGTGCTGCCTTATATGCGTTACAAACATGAATGACGATTGGCTTTTAGCACTCTGAATATTTTTTGTTCATTATCTTGTTTTCCTATCAAATGTGAAGTTACAGTATCACTTGTTGTCTGCTTGATACTCCAATTCTAAAATTATTGTACACTCATGGATCCTCTTTCTGGATGTATACAATCAGATTAGCTTCTAGTAAGTATTTTGGGGCCTGAACAGAGTCGGCGAAGACAAAAAGTTTTAAGGTAAATGTCAAAACTATTTGGGAAATCAGTAGAACTGAAAGGTAGGCTGTTTCACTGATGATTTGTCTTCCTGTCAATAGAAACTTCCTAACTACTGCTATGACTTATCTATTTTACTTTTATCTTTCTTCAGCAGGTTGCCTGCGTAGACAACTGTAACTTGTCTTCAGAAATGGAGGGTGGCTGGTCAGCTTTCCATATTGGAATCCGAAGATGCAATGGAGCCTATGCAAGCAGTAATGTTCTAGAAAATAGGTCTGCCATCTTGAGGTGCAATATTCTGGTTGAACTGAAACACAATTTTGCCTTGATCTTGTGTAGTGCATTGAGAGCATGTACTATATCGATCCTCTCATTTGGATTTTCTGCAGAGCAAGCAATGCCAATTTCTATTATACTCACAGCACAGTCCCGTAGTATTTGATCTCCATTACATTCTTTTCCGTCACTATTTAATTTGACATTCTCTTCTACTAAATGCAGGTCTAGAATCTCCAATGCAGAGGACTTGGAAACTGCGGATGAACAGAGAGTATGAAGGTTGAGACCATCTTTGAACATCACGTCTGTTGGTGTCTTTCCAGTGATCATCTCAAGCAGTAAGATTCCGTAGCTGTATACATCTCCTTGGGTTGACACATTCCCTCCCATTCCATATTCTGTCACATAAAAAGAAAGTGAAGCAAAAAGGTATGAACTGATCACCTGACCAGCGTGGGAGAGTAACTTGCATTATTACCTGGGGGAACGTAGCCGACAGTTCCTCTGACTGCGAATGTGCTACTTTGACCTTTGATGGGGTCATCAGCAACAGTTCCTTGCAAAAGTTTTGCCAGCCCAAAGTCTCCAACATGAGCAACCATATCCCTGTCAAGTAGAACATTACTTGGCTTCAAGTCACAGTGAACTACCTGCGGTTCAGAGTGATGGTGAAGATATTCCAACGCTGAAGCAACATCAATTGCTATTTCTACCTGTTGACTTAGCTTCAGGTTCTTGGTAACATGCAGCCAAGTATCCAGATTTCCATTGGGCATGAGTTCGAAAACTAAAGCCATGAAATCATTCCCTTTGAAGTCCAAGCCTGAACAGTAAGATAATATCTGAAGAAGATTTCTGTGTCTGACTCTGCTCAGGATCTTGCACTCCGCTATGAAACTCTTCGCGGCTCCACAGGTTGCCAGAGTCATAACCTTTACTGCAACCAAGTTATTATTTCCCTCAAGAACGCCTCTATAGACAAAACCAAATCCACCAACACCGATTAAATTGCGTGTGGAAAATCCATTAGTGGCCTTGAGAAGTTCTTTGTATGTCAGTCTTTGAAAACTAACTGATTTCATTGAGGGAATGGACAACACAGTTGTCGTTGTGCCCTTTTGCCTGAGTAAATAAACAACCAGCACTGCAAACAGTAAGCATACAGAAAGGCTTACTGCTACGCCTATCACAGCCTTGGTAGATCTACCCTGCCTTTTGAAGCACCTGGGCAGTCCCAGCTGAGATAAGCCTCCACAGAGCCTCTTGTTGTCTTGTAAATAAATTGCACTGAGATTAGCAAAAGGCCCTTTTAAAGGCACTTCGCCTTCAAGTTGGTTGAAAGACAGGTTGAAAATCTGCAGTTGGGAGAGAACCTGTAGCTCCAGTGGGATGCTTCCAGTCAGATTGTTACTCGAAAGGTCTATGATTCGCGCTGTTCTTAGTGAACTAAATGATAATGGGATGTTGCCGCTGAAGTTATTCTCTCCCATTTTGAGGATCTCTGTCATTAAACATCTACCGAGTTCATCTGGAACTTCACCTGTGAACTTATTTTTGGAAATGTCGAGGATACTGAGTTCATGCAAGTCACCCACCTCTTTCGGAAAACTTCCAGTAAAAGAGTTACCATACAGCTTCAGTTTTATCAAGTCATAAAGACCACTCAGGATCTCTACCGGTATGCAACCATTCAGTCTGTTATTCTGAAGGGATAAGGATTGCAATCTGCTGCAAAATTTGAGAGCAGATGGTATCGGTCCCTCCAGTTGATTATCATTTAAGAAAAGTGTACTCAAATCAGTTAAGTTTCCGATAATCGAAGGGATTCTACCATTCAACCTGTTATAACTCAAGACCAATTCTCCCAATTTCTGGAGCTTACCCAGCGAAGATGGCATGTCACCTGATAAATAGTTATTTTTGATACTCAGCTTGATCAAGTTCACTAACTGTCCTAACTCAACAGGAATGTTCCCATGCAACTTGTTGGACTCCAGGAAAAGTTGTTCAAGCTTGTATGAGAGGTTGCCTATGGAAGTTGGTATCACTCCTCCAAAATTATTCCCATTCAAACGTAAAATACTCAATTTGCTGAGATTGGTCAGTGAACTTATGAAATATAAATCATTATCTTCTCCGCTGCCTAAGTTGTTGAAACCAAGACCGAGAAGTGAGAGATTCTTGAGCCTCCCTATACCTTCTGGAACAGTTCCATCCAACTTGTTGTCAGTGAAATCAATAGCTAAAAGGCCAGATATATTTGAAAGGGTTGAGGGAATATTTCCAGTGAATTCATTTAAACCGAAATAACCTAATCTAAGGCGAGGAAAATCATCTCCCAGTGTGTGTGGAAGCCTTCCAATTAGGACATTTCCTGCAAATGAAATATCCCTCATATTTGATAAATTGTATAGAGCTGAAGGTACCTTACCCGAGAGGCTGTTTAAACTGAAGTCCAGTCTTATCATTTCTTTGAGTTTGCCCATCGCGCTCGGAATGTCTCCGTACAAATTAGTGTAGTAGACTGAGAAGTCCAACAGGGCTGAGAGGTTTCCGACTGAGCTTGGGATTTTTCCTGTCAGATTGGTCTGCCCCATAACAAATATCTCAAGCTTGGACAGTGACCCAATTTCTGAAGGGATCGCATCTGCAATTCTGTTATTTCTACTCACATCAATGTTATACAACTCAGTGCAGTTAGATAGATGCAAAAGAACAGGACCCTGAAGAGTATTCCATGAAACATTAAAGAACTGCAGCCTGGATAAAAGACCTATTTCTTTGGGGATGCTCCCTGTCAATCTATTGTGAGCCAAGTTGAGAATTTTCAAGAACGTGAGATTCCCGATTGAAGGTGATAGCGTACCACCTAACCCATGCTGAACCAACTCCAGGGCAATGACTCGTTTGTGAAGATGGTCACATGTGATTCCATGCCACTGGCAGTAATGAACCGAAGCATTCCATGCATTTAGCTCTAGCACAGCATCATTACCACTGCTAGCCTCAAGTAGGCGTTCCTTGATCTCCAGCAGTGACAGGTGGTCAGTTCTGGAGCTATTATATCTTGCTTTGATAAATAGGCAGGGAGTGAAATGTGAAAACTGAAAAAGTGAAAACAGAAACATCACCCAAGGTATCATCTTCATGGTAGAGCTTGATAAAGAGTTTCCTGTCCTAGTTCAGATGCTAAATGATCCATACTGCACCAAAGTGTGGATATTTATGACAGTCTAAAATGTTGGTTGTGAGTCGCTCTCCCACTTCTATGTAAACTTCAAAGCTGATTTTTCAATGTTGTAGGGTAATGACTTCTTTCTTCAGTGCAACTCACTGGACACCTCTTATCTTTCCAAACCTTGCGAAGTTGGTCTGAGTAGCGTTTCAGTTTAGCCACTAAGCATTGATTGTTTACATAATCTGGCTGTCAACTAAAGTCAGAGTTTTAGATATCAATGAAGGGTCACTTCTGATTGACATGGTTCTGCTTATTTTTCAATCTATGTCATCATCATTGAAGAATGAGTCAACTTATTTTTGGACTAGATCAGCATCTTTAGAGCCATTTTTCAGATATGAGTCAACTTGCTGTGAGATATGTCAAAATATTACTACTGTATTTCATATGGATGATAAAGTCGACATGAAATCATTTATTAATTGTAGCCAGTCTTGTTTTGAAGAAAAACATCTGTTAGAATATGTGCGACAAAGGTGGAGCAGGTATACCTTTTGGCGGTAGGGAAATATCACACATCAAGATGTTAGAAGGGACAATTTATTAATGTCTTAACTGCAGGTGAACAATGTTGGGGAAGAAATGTCAAAGGGGTGATAGTACCTTGAATTTATATAGAGAAAAAGGAAGAAAGGGAGTCTATTTTGTTCAATGTTGTGAAAACCAAATTGAAAGTCGACTCGATAAGGTCATGGGGTCACGGGTTCAACCGGATCGACCCAGGGATCGATGCATGAGTCGATTCGAAATTTTAAATATTTTATATATTTAAAAAATTATAATATATTTTTGTATACATATATTAAACACATGTAACATAAATTAAACCTCTTTTTTCATCACATAAGTTAACTTTTAAGATTATAGTAGGATTTTTGGACGATCGACAACATAATAAATAACCTGTCCTTCAACTAATCAAGCTAACTTTTTAACGGACTCCGGGTAATAATTTTGTAATTTTCTGGGTAATAAATTATAAAACGAAACTAAGTATAATACTATGTGTTTACATTTATGTGACAAGATGAAGCAATAGCTCCGGTGGGTAGATGTCTTGAAAGTTGAATGAGAGATCAGGTGCAACTCCCGCTAAGCTCCTTTGCATTTTGCTTTTAATTGAATTAGGTTCAACCCCGGATTCGGATTTCCGGTTGAACCAGCCGGTTCGATCCGATTTTCCCAACTATGATTTTGTTGCATCTGTTTTGTTGCAGAGAAGTGAGAATGGCAAAAGAGAAAGCGGCTGCTTACTATTTACGTGGACCGCACTACTGTTTTGACGCTCTGTATCTCAAATATACATCTATTTCAAGGGTATGGAATTTATCCCAACACATAGTTGGATCTGGCTAAGGTTGACTAATTAATCTTAATATGATTAGTTTGTAAATAAAAAGTCAGGATCTTGGTTAGCTTTCTAAATATGAATCTGAGGATATGGTGGAGCTCATGCAAGCAGTAATGTTCAGGAAATAGTGTCAACCTGAGGTTGCTGATGAGTAATAAACTGGTTATACTGAACCAACGTTGCCCTGATCTTATGTAGTGCAATGAGAACTTGTCCGGCATCATTCGGATTCTCTGCAGAGCAAGCAATGCCTATTTCAATTATACTCATTACTCACAGCACAGTCCAGTAATGTTTTCTCTGCATTAGCTTTGTTATTTAAGTTGACATCCACCTCTTCAATTAAATGCAGGTCTAAAACCTCCATCGGCGAGGATTTTGAAATTGCTGATGAACAGAGAGTGTGAAGGTTGATACCGTCTTTGAACATCACATCTGTTGATCTCTTTCTCAGATGATGCAAAAGAACAGGACCCTCAAGAGTATTCCATGAAACATGTTAAAGAATTGCAGCCTAAGCCTGGATAAAAGACCTATTTCCAAGGTTGTCAAACTCGAGTTTCTACCGTGACTCATTTATCTAGGTAGAATCGACACGTAGACTCGTATCGTAGAATCGTAAGAGTTTACCTCACAATAGAATCATATTATAATTTAGGGGAGAGATCAGGTAAAAAGGGCTCTATGTATATAAAGTATAAAGGATTATACACCATTGATTTAGATTAAATGAATGGTTATGATTAGATATTGAAATTATGTTATTAGGGATTAAATTATGTTAAAAAAATATTTAACCATACAAAAGGGTATAATCGTCTTGTTGAATTTTAATAATCATCTCCTCATTAGATCTGAAATCCTCACGAGTTCATACGCATCCAATCTGACCAAAAAATCGTCTGTCATGTATATAATGTAGACAAGTCGGAAATTATAAAACTCAAATAGAGACAGAAAAAAAACTGTACATGAAAAAGTGCATCAGATTCATGAATTATGTACATCAAACAGGAGACAAGAATTTCATGACTCATCTCTTTCCGATCGGCATGATGTTATCACTTCAAACATGATTTTGTACTGTGATAATGAGGAAGATATTCATTAAAAAATTTCGAGCAAGATATTATGTATTAATGTAGAATATAATATTATTAATTCAAATACTGTGTGTTTTCATATTTGCCCTTTTTCATTTAAATGTTATTTAATATTGTGATCTAATCTAGGACGTATGATGAATCAGATGAATGACTTAGATCTCTTTATACTTTTTATTTTAAGAAGCCCTTTTTATATGATCGTTGCCTATTTTTAATTAGCTTTTATAGATCTTTATATGACATTTTCTTTTTAGCTTTATTATAAGGGTAATTTGTTGGAAATAATCCAAACTTTCACACATTTGTTGAGAATAATTCCAACTTTGAATTATTTCTAAATAATCCCAACTTTGATTATTTTTTGCTCGCAGCATACCCTTCTTAAATGTAATCGGCTATTTGATCAAAACAATTCATAAAAAAATAACAAAAAAAATTTAAAAGCATTCAAAACTTTAGAAAACAATTATTAAAAAGTCATCCATGTATTTGGACCACAGCGATACCAACGCCTTTTTCTGAGCTTCAAATGAACCCGGCGGCGTATCGTTTGGCTCTGAAATACCGTACCGGGCTGAATGTTTTTGCGGTTTCTCCCGCATGTGCGGCTTGTAGGGGGAGGCAAACTTCGGACGCAGCTGGTGATCATGACTCTCACTGTCCGGGTGATAGGAGGAGGATTAGAAGGCACAACTCGGCCAGAGATGCTTTATTCACTTTTTTAGGGAGGCGAACATGGGCCCCAGGCTAGAGAGGTGGCTGACCTTCTTGAAGGCGGGTAGAAGCCAGAGGATATTTTATTGCCGGCTTGGGACCACGGTAGAGATCTGTGTCTAGATGTGTCCATTGTGTCTCCTTTCGTTGGTGAAGGGGCGGGGTTGGAGTCAGGGGAGGCAGCTCGGAGGGTAGAGAAAAGAAAGATTGTTAGGTATGATGCAGGCTGTTCGGCTAATGGTCTCATTTTTGAGCCGTTTATTATGGGGTCTTTGGGAGGATTTGGGGGAAGAGCTGATCGGTTACTCAGGATAGTAGCAGCAAGATGGGCTGAACCTAAAGGTATGGAGTCACCGACAACTCTCTCTCTCTCTTTAATTAGACAAAAATTATCATTTGTCTCGCAGAAGGCGTTAGCAGATGGATTTTTGTTACGTAATGGCTATAGATGACACATTTTTATCATTTGTAATTATATTTCAGAGTTATAAGAAATATATTATTATTTATGATACATTCAAGTGCGATTTGGGTAATATCTCATTGTTCGGGTGGTTTTTGGTAAAATCTGTAATTTACGGGTGATTATTGGTTATAAACTTAAATTTAAATACAATTTTCCTCTGTCTGAATCATGGAAATTTTGACAGAAAAAGTGATAGACTATTGGGGTGGAAAAATTCTCAAGAAAAGTTTAACGGAATGTGTGCAGGATCTTCAAGTGATATGTTTTCATTTTACAGGATAAACATATATCTATATATACATTTTTATTTTTTTATTTTTTTCATCCATCGACCAAATTTTTGCGAACCAAACCCAGCCTTAGCTTATTAAAAAAAGCATTTTTTTTTATGACGGTGATCTTAAAATTTCTTCGACAATCATATTAAATCGAATCCTTTTCAAACAGAGTAAATTAGTTTAAACACCATTTAATCGCAAAATTTAGACATTAACACTTTTATTTAAATATTTGAATTTAAACACCTCTTATTCGTCATTTTTTTGGAAGTTGTCACCTCCAACCAAATGTCGACAACTTTAAAAAACCTTAAAAAATATCAAAAAAACTTTAAAAAAATTCAAAATTTTATAAAACCGATAAGAGAAATGCAACCCTTTAGTAACACTTCTAATAAAAAATTATACATTAAGAAGAGTTTTGTATAAATTTATATATTTACCAAAATATAGCACAAACTTTTACAAGAAATATAAACAAAATTTCAAATAGTTTGTCATTGTGATTATGTACGTCTTTGAATTTTTTGAATTTTTTAAAATTATTTTTTTATTTTTAAATATAAATGTTTCACAAATCTTGAATTTCTCATAGTATATATATAATCATAGCAACAAAATTTAAAAAAATTATAAAAATTCAGAGACATGCAAAATCAAAATGACAAACTATTGATTTTTTTTTATATTTTTGTTAAAATCTTGTGTTATATATTTTTTAAATATTTAAAATATCAAAATAAATTTATACAAAAATAATTTTAATGCAAAATTTTTTTTATCAAAATTTTTATTAAATGGTTGCATTTTGCTTATTGGTTTTACGAATTTTTAAATTTTTTAAAGTTTTTTTGATATTTTTTAAAGTTTTTTTTAAAGTTGACATTTGGTTGGAGGTGACAACTTCTAAAAAAAATGATGAATATAAGGTGTTTAAATCTAAATATTTAAATAAGAATTGTTAACATCTAAATTTCATGAATAAAGTTGTTTAAAACTAATTTACTCTTTCATATATAATATAACTAATGAATGATTCGTATCCATTAATTTCTCACTCACAAATTCAAAAAGAAGAAAAAAGAAACACACTTCTCCAACGGCTAACTCATAGTCCCCCAAATTCAAATCCAGCATTACAAAATTCCAAATTCCCGAAAAACCCCCCCTCCCAAATCCTTTTCCATTCCTAATCTGAAAAAAAGCTCCGAACTCTCCCCATATTTCGTCCCCCAATTGTCGATCTAAGGTTTCTTGTCTCCAGATATCGCTGTCTCCCGCCGTCGTCCGATTACTCCTGTCCTGTGAAGCTAGGGTTTCTGGCCATGGATATCCACCCAGAAATCGACGACTACGTCCAAAAATCAATAGACCACGCAATTGGCCTTCCGGTCGATGTTCAGACGCTGGAGTTGAAGTTGAGAGCATCCGAGGAAGCACAGATGCGGTACAAGGAGCAGTATCTGAATTTAGGGCTCCGGATGAGGGAGAAGGATGAAATCGTTGAGCGAACTAGGGTTAGTGAAATTCCCCAATTTTTAATTTTTCTTCTTCTTTTTTTGCATTTTACTTATTTTTTTAATGGGTTTAGGTTTGTTAGTTTCCTGAAATTGTATATTGTAGAATTTGTTTTGTTTGTTAATGGTGTTTTTATTTGGCTGTAGGCGGAGGCGAGTATGAATGCGAATGCGATAAAGAAGTTTGTTGAGGAGAACCGGAAGCTGGCGGAAGAGTGTAGCCATTT
>JAWWMW010075994.1:0-13526 GCA_035048345.1 Echeveria elegans
CGTGGTCGCTAAGTGGCGTCCACATCGAGTTGGACGCTAATGTCTGGTCGCAAAATGAGCAGATTCTTGTAGTGAATCTTGATGAGATTCTTAAGATGTCTTTATTGCTTAATGATACTTCCCATGTCTTAGATGAAACCAGTATTGTTATGATATTGATGAATGCTCTTCCTGATAACTATAATGTTATGAAGCGTGCTATCTCTTTTACTGGTGTTGTGCTTATTTATAATATATTAACTACTGCCATGAAAACTAGGGAATTAAAATTAAAAGCCATAACGAGTAAGAAGCAGGGGAAATATGTGGTATGGTAAGTCATTTGAAGAAAGACTGTGTAAACTGAAAGCGTTAAAGAAAGATAAGGCAAATTCTGAAAATAACCTTGTTGATGTGTTTGGTAATAGTTGTGAGAATTGTGAACTTCTTGCTCTTTCTAATATTGTTATCGATAAACAATGGGTTCTGGTTGTACTTTTCGCATGTGTCCTAATACGATTTGGTTTGAAAACTTGTCCGATGTGAGGAATGAAAACGTTTATATGGGTGATAATAATGTTTGTCACGTTGCTGGTATTGGTTCTGTAAAATTAGCATTAGCTGATGGTGGAAATGTGACTTACACTATGGTTAGTATGTGCAAGGCCTAAGAATGAACCCGATATCTTTAGGTACACTAGATGATATAAGGTGCTTTTTTACTCTGCTTGTGATGGATTACTGAATGTCTGTAAGAATGATAAAGTTGCTTTGTCTGGTACTAATATGCATGGATTGTATGTACATGATGAAATGTGTGATCTTTGTTCTGCTTAAGTTGCTATAAGTTCTTTAGCTCATGTGAGTCAGAAGGGTATTGAGATAATTTTCAAGCAAGGTTTGCTTTGAAAGTATCGAATTGTCCAATGCGAACAATGTGTTATGGTTAAGCAACATAGAAAGCCTTTCCCTATAGCCATTCATTTTTTCAAGCATATTCTTGAGTATCTCCATGCTGATTTGTAGGGACCAGCGAACACTGAATCACATGGCGCAAATAAGTACTTCTTGAGTATCATTGATGATTACTCAATAATGATTTGGGCATTTTTGTTAAAAACCAAGGTTGAGGCCTTCCAGTTAGTTTAAGGGTTGGAAACCGTTGATATAAAAACACACATCTAGGATGGTGAAAGCCCTTAGGACTGATAATGGCCTAGAGTTCTCTAATGAAGGGTTTGCTAGTTTTTGCACAAGCCATGATATCCTTAGACACGGGACAATTAGATATACTCTTCAACAGAACGGTGTAACAGAAGCTTATTAGAAAAGTTTAGAGCCATGTTGTTCACATTTGGTCTGCCAAAAGCTTAGAAGCCTGGTCAGCTAAGAAACCAAACCTAAGTAATCTAAAAAATTTTGGGCGCGCTACCTTTGCTCACACAAGTGACGGGAAATAAGACTCTAGGTCCCTGAAATGTGTTTTCTTAGTGTATTAGGAATCATATGGAAGTAAGGATTATAGATTTTGGGAAAAGGAGGCTGGAGGAATTAGGATAATAGTTATTGGAGATGTTATCGATCTGTGATGAAACTAAATTCCCTAGTAAGTCAAGCCAAAATGATGTCCCGGGTAGCAGTCTTAGAGAACCTGAGAGTGTTCTGATTGAGTTGGAGCCTGAGATCGTGAAGCTAACCTTAGGGAACCTGCAGAGAACCATGACTTACCTTCCCAAAGCTTAAATCCTCGAAATGATCCATTTCCCGTATCATACTACTGATCAAAATGTCGATGATCAACAACCTGTTGACAATCAAGATGAGCAGCTTGTGCCATCTACTCAAGGTGAGCTAGAAAGGTACTTGATGGCTAGGGATATGGAGAAAATAACTGATGTTAGAGCTCATGTTAGGTATTCATCTTATGCTAAATTAATGTATACTGCGTTGATTGCTTCTAGTTTAGTGCATGATGAATCTAGGGACTTGATGAGTGAAAACTATGTCTAATATTTCCATACTATTTCATTTTTTCTCTCTCTGATTTAATTATAAAATATATCGTTTTTGATACTCTTGATGATGTTTCAGGTCTAAAACGCAATTCACATAACTTGAAGAAGTTTACAGAGAAAAGTGATGAAAAAGTCGTCAATACAATGAAAAAAGTGAAGATTTTGACCAAGAAGAGTTCATTGCACCTTCAGAGCTCGGAGAGCTTCCACAGAAGGCGTCCAACACCCGATTGAAGTGAAACAAGTTGCAATGGAAAACTAATTTGGAGAGCTACAGCTTTCATGTTGACCACAAGAAGAGATTCGAAGGTTAAGACAGTCAAAATCAGTGTCAAAGAGCAGTGCAAGGCATTGACCAAATTGACCGAGCAGAAGAAAATGAAAAAATTGGCTAAGTAGTTTTGCCCGATCGAGCAACGAGAGTACTCGACTGAGTGAGGTAGACCGAAAATGATTATTTTAATCATTAAACATGGTCACTCGACCGAGCAAAGCCTTTACCCGATCGAGCAGCCCTGTATTATGTGACCTTTCGATTATCCGTCACAAAAATGAATGGGAAATGAGACCTTTGACAGCAGCTCGACCTAGATCTATAAATACATCATATTACTAGGGTTTTCAGAGTCAGTTGAGAGAGCCTCCATCACCCAAAGCCCTAGAGAAAATCAGCCACAGACCGGCGGCCAAGAAGGCATTTTCCGGCGATTTTGTCTTGGATTTTGATCGGATTTCGAGGAGCTTTCGTGTGTAACTTCATTATCAACATCAGAGTAACATTCTTACACATTTTCTCTGTTAATTTCGTACATTTTAGTACACTTTCATTTCAATATGATTTCACTTGAGTACATGTGTGTTTTCTCACTCAAAATGAGTGAGTAGTGATTAGATGATATGGATTCAATGAATTCCTAACACTTGTGATTTGTTAAACATGTCGAATTACATTTCTTACGAGTAAAAATCAATATGTGTGTATGTGTTTGAAGTCATGCGAATTTGATGTAAATTATGTGATTGACAACAATTGAAATCAAATGCGTAGTATTATCTAAGGAAGTATCGGGAGATGAACTTAGAATAATTTAGAGATTAAAAAAATAATAAAATCGAGAGGATTCACAAAACGGGAGCAATGAGGATACTCAAGTGAAAACCATAAACTTATGCTAAAAAGGATTAAAATGAACACTAGTCGAAGTACCGGGAGGATTGAGATTAGTGTTAGTTTTAATTCTGCGATATTTATTCTATCAACTGAGAGTTTAGGATTATATTGCCATATCAGTTTTAACATGTTAGTACAACATTCGGGAGTGAGAACTAGAAGTTATAACTAAGTTAAGTTTTATATTAAAATCACGTGATTTAAACTCTACATTTTCTCATGACATGTTTGACATATATTCGCAAGTGTTAGTGGTGAAGTCTAATTCCTGTCATTGTTTTTATTCGATAGTTTAAACAACAACAATTTTCGCAAAACAAAATTCGCAACTAAAAGACTTAAAAACCTAAACCTTAGAACTTATTTCCGTAAAACTAATAAGCTATACAACTAGATTCCACTGTTCCCTTGAGTTCGACACCAGGTCGTCCTGGTCAAAATATAAATTCTTTTGACGCATGAGATATTTATCGCATATATTGCACGCGTCGTTAACAAAACTGAAGCTTTCATGTATTTAGTGAAAATGTTATGAAAAAGTGTGTCGAGATGGAGCAAGAAACTATTGTTCGCCTCTGGTAGAGAGATCCTCATGAAGGCAATCCTCCAGGCTATTCCCTAGTATGTCATGATGTGCTTTGAACTACTTGTTTCCCTTTATAAAAGACTTACATTGATCATCTTTAAGTTCTGGTGGTCTGGCAGTGATAAGGGCTATCCATTGGACAAATAAGTTCTTATTATATAGGTCGAATGAAGACGGGGCAAGAAATTCAGAGACCTGAGTGTGTTAAACGATGCATTCTTGGCCAAACAGTTCTGGAGAATTTTGGAGAAGCCAGCTTTGGTGGTCAGTAAATTGTTGAGATCCACATATTGCCGTAACGACATCTCCTTCGGTCTCGGTTGAGGCACCAATCATCCCCAACGTGGAAAGGGATTTGGAGAGCCAGAATGCTAGGTAAAAATGGATAGCTCATGGCCCGGACGGTGAGCTAAAATGGATTGGTGATTCCAGCGGGAAGTTCTCGGTCAAATCAGCATGTGTTTATTGCTAAATCATGATATGGAGGATACATTTTTGAAGGAAAAAGGTGAGAGTTCGGGCAAAACGAATCTGGAAAAAATTTGGAGAGTGAAGGTACAAAAAAAGGTCAAGATCTTTATCTGGCGCCTCTATCACGATATTCTCCCTATTGCAGTGAACTTATGAAAGTAGGGATGTGAAACATACATGAAATGCTAGTTCTGTAACTACCGTGGGGAGCTGTTAGCGCATATATTCCTTCACTGCTGGTGAGAAAAAGCTTTCTGGAGGTCCTTGGGTGGTCAGTTTAGGAGCCTGGGGGGCCTTGGGGAAATGAGGGAATGGCTGTGGGAATGTGTTTTCAGATTTACTCAAAGTGACCCAGTGCTCCTTTTATATGGAGTGCGAATGATCTGGTTTTGCAGAAATGCGATTGCTCATGGTAAGGAGGGCCTGGACGTGGAAGCAGTCATATTCTTAACCAAGGACAGAACCAGCAGGTACCTCAATCTTTCTTTTAAATTTTCAATAATTGGGGAAGAGGGTGGATACGCTTGGGAAGCTCTCGAGATTTTTGTTGTCAAAATAAATTGTGAGGGGTCATGATCTCCTTTAACTAGAAGGGCTGTCTTTGGGGTGTATTGCTAGAGACAACATGGAACGAGTCTTAAGTGTCAGAGCTAGTTTTATAGAGGGGGCTCCTCTTGTTTAGAAACGGAAGGCCAGGTCATGCTACAGGCAATGCAACTGGCTACCAAAGCAAATTAGGGAACCTGCATTTTTGAAACAGACTGTGAGAAAATGTTTCAGTTTTTCTTGGCGGGCAATTGTAACTCTATTTGGAGGGTCGATTGTTTCAAAGTTGGGGCATGAAATTTTATTAACAACGGGATTGGAGATTGACTCTAGTTCACCGAGAAGCAAATGGTCTGGCGGACAGGTTGGCAAGGAAGGCAGTTCTGGAAGAATGGTCGCGGTCTACACTCCTGGCCATTCCTATTTGTGCTAAATAGAACTGTTTTATTTATCCCGGCTTTGTACACCCGTATTTTTCTTTCTCCATTGCAATGGGGAACGTTGTTATCAAAAAAAATTGAATCCATAATTTGATAATCTCATTAATTAATTAATTTGCATTTACAGATGCAAATAGCGGTGAAGGATGCAGCGTGTGGTATACTTCTCCTTATTATGTTGTCAACAGTAGTAGAGCTTATAAAAAAAGATAGTGAAATCTGAAACACATGCTCCCAATTCGCACGCAGCAGCCACGTTCAATCTCCTCAATTCCAAAGTTTTGTCTAGTTACTAATTTTGAAGGAATTTTTAGCTTTTCTCTAGTTTTTCTTTAGTTATCCTTCGAACATGAGTTCTTTTTGTTTCAAAAAGTTACATTCTTTCTTGGGTGTTTATTTAAGGGGGTTTATGATGGAAGAAAAGATTGAGGTTATTACAAGAAAGATAAAAGGAGAAATGGTTGTAACCACGAAAAAAGAGGATTATGACAGAGTAGAGGTTGAGTTTAAACATGCTCTGATCTTTAGAGCTTCATCTCTACTCGACTCATTTTTAGGGACCAGTTTGTTCAACTTTTTAACAATTTTTGGAAGACACAGGGTAAAGTCACTGTCCAAGAATGCGCACCTGACATAGTTATTCTCGGTTTTGAGCATTACAAAGATTGGAAAAAGATGTTCAACGGTAGTCCATGGTTCTATCAGGAATTTGCTCTTTTAATGGAGAAGTGGAGTGCTTCGGATCATTCCACAAACTACATCGCAACCAAACTTCCAATTTGGCTTCAGTCCTACAATTTACCAGCCAAAGTTATGAACACAGAATGTATCAAATCCTAGGAAAATTCTATTGGAAAAGTTTTTGAATGTCCGGACCCTAATCAGGGGCGAAGCCAGGAATTTTCTGTCGAGGGGTCGGAAATAGGGGGGTTCGGGGTTGCGCCCCCGATTTTTTTTCTATACAGTACAATTTTTTTCGGACAATAAAAATTAATCAAATGACAATTTCAACAAAATCACACTAATCAATTGTAAAAAGTTACTTGAAATTCAAAGTTGAACACTATACCAGACAAGTCTACAAACAAGAGGCCGGCTTAGATTTCCAAGATCAGTGAAGATGCATCGTCACTCAGGGGAGAGAGAGAGAGTAAAGATAAATTCTCTGAAATAATTGAAGAGTGATTCTAACTTTTTTGAACACTGCCTGAAGAGACTCAAGAACTACAAAAACAGTAACTGCTTGAGCGTGAACAGGGTAGTAATAGAATGATGAAAGATGGAAAGTTTGAGGGGCTGGTTTTGCTGTGACTTTTTCTATGAATCCTGCAACCCTTTCAACTTGTGAAGTGCATGATGCTGAAGTTAATTAACTACTACATCGAGAAGCAGTCAGTACATGTTTGTAGAGGGAGAGTGCAATGGCTTTCTAGTTGACATGAAAGCTTGGATGATGGATGTGTACAGTTGCAATCAAGTAAAAGAGAGGCCCAAAACGACATACCCCATGTGTGTGTCGCTGCTTTTTTTTAAGAAACGTCACAAAACGACGTCGTTTTCGGTTTAATGAAACGATGTCGTTTTGTGAAGTTTCTTTAAAAAAAAGGAAACGCAGAGATGGACGGAGAAGAAGCTTTGCGCGGAGGAGGGCGGCTGGGTGACGAGGGCGGGCATCGGGGCATGGATAGCAGGGTACTCGGCAAAATTTCAAGCCACGGAGGGGTCGGCCGACCCCTTCCGACCCCCTGGCTCCGCCCTGACCCAAATCATTATGTTAGAAAGTTAGGGTGGAGTTTGAAGCTACTAACCCTCTTATTACAGGTTTTTTCCTTCAACAGTTTGATGGTGATGTGCCAATATGGATCATTATTACGTATGACAGGCTTCCAAAATTTTACCACAACTATGGGCTTATAAAACATGACAAATTCAGATGTAATAAAGACACAAATGATGAAATGCAACAGAAGTTCAAACAATGGCTTAATGCAAATGCTGGTCCTTTAGAGATCTCAATATCTCAGGCAATTTCAACTGCCCAGGAAAGGAATTTCATTAATGACATTGATTGATAGATGAAGCCAACCAAATGCCACTGAGTACCAATCAAGAAGCTTCTTATGTACTCCCTCTGTCCCATTATATAGTTCCCATTTCTTTTTTAGGCGTTCCAAAATATAAGTCCCCTTTCCTTAAATAGAATTTTTTTCCACTCATATTTATACTCTCTCTCCAATTTATTCACCTTCCACTCATTCTCTTTCCTACTTTTACCTCACATAATACAATTTTCTTAAAAACCGTGTCAAACTTTAAATGAAATCTATATAATGGGACGAAGGGAGTAGCTCAAATGAATAAGGATAAGAATGAGAAATACATAATCTTATCAACAGTTAAACACAAGTCACAGAGGGTGACAAAACTGTAAATGCAATGATGATGTCGCATGAGGAGGTCGTTTGCCTAGCTGAGTCACACCAAGTCAATGAGAAGCTTGAGGTGGTACGTAGTGCCAAAAGTAAAAGCAGTGTTGGCAAAAGAAAATGAAGGCCCAAATACAGTTTTATATTTACATAATGCCGCCCCAAGGATTTTTTCGGCGCAACCCAATATTGAAATAACGGAAAGTATTTGCCTAACTGATGTTCTCGTTGAATTCAAATAAAAATCAAAAAAGTCAAGGGCACGTTTAGCTTCAGGGAGGCCACCGGAGAAGACGATATCTCGAACAACAACATCAACTATCTCTTCTAATCGTGTCACCATTCCCAATTCTGATGAATTGCTCTTTTCTCCATCTGCTGATTTCCTCTATGATATGGCGGATGTCGTTAAGCGACCCCGCCGTTTTCCATGAAGTGTTTAGTTTGGAACTGTCGAGGAATGGGGTCTCCTCGTGCAGTTCGGAGCCTTTTCGACCTCCTCCGTGTACATAGTCCTAACTTTTGGTGTCTCATTGAGACCAAGCTCAGTACTAGTAGGTGTGAAGCACTTCGTGTAAAACTTGGCTTCGATAATTGTTTTGTTATAAGGAGTCAGGGTCGATCTGGAGGTTTAGACGTTTTTTGGAAATCAGATGAATCAATTTTAATTAAGAACTATTCTACTTACCAATAGACATGAAGTTTCATGACACCAAAACGTTTCGTTTCACGATTTTCTATGACCACCCTATTGCTCACTTAAGAAGTTCTAGTTCGAGTTTATTAATAAGGTTGAGTTCCCTTAACAGTGTGTCATGAGTTCTTATAGGGGATTTCAATGAAGTTTAACCAAATAATGAGGTCTCTCGATGTAGGCTTGCTCGTCAGCATCAAATTCAAGTTATCAAGAGGGCTATAAATGATACGAGTCTTCATGATTTGGGATTCAAAGGTCAAATATTCACTTACTCGAATAATAGAAAACATGAGGCTGAATTTAGAGTGCGTCTTGATCGAGCTTTCACAACTCAAAACTGGTCTGCTAAGTTTAAAAATGACCAGGTTCATCATCTACATACTCATACTTCTGATCACAAGCCTCATTTGCTGCAATGGGGTACTATTAATGCTAAATATAAGAGATGCTTTCATTTTGAACTAATGTGGCTTTGTAGAGATGATTTTTAGGAACTGGTTTCTGATTGGTGGAAAAATAATCAAGGTTCTAGCTTTAACTCCAAACTGTTTGCCCTTTAGAGTTTTCTGTCTAAATGGAATCATGAGCATTTTGGAAACATCCAAATTTCTATAAACCAGCTTAAGCATCAGCTTCAGCAAGTGCAAGATAAGACTAGAACTATTGAAAATATAGAGTTTGAAAATTTTATTTCAAACAAGCTGGATGAATGGTTATTGAGGGAAGAGATCAGGAGTTTGTGATTAGAATTTAGAAGAAGGCAATACAAATACTAAATATTTTCATCAGAAAGCCACTAATTGTAGGAAAACCAATCATATTTCTTCTTTGCAGAATGAAGATGGCTACTCTGCTACATCATTTCCCGATATTATGAGGGTGGTTGTTCATTATTTTCAGAACCTTTTTACCCATTCAATTTTCTGTCTCCGCGGGCTTTCGATGAACTCCTTTCATATGTTCCCCAGAGGGTTCAAGTTCACCATAATCATCTTCTATGTGCCTCATTTACAAAGGAGGACGTGAAATAGGCTTTGTTCCAACTCCATCCTGCTAAAGCTCCGGGTATCGATGGGTATCCGCCTTTATTTTTTCAAAAATTTTGAGTTAGTATTAAGGCATAGTTTGTGTCAGAAGCTCTCAATTGTGTCAACTCAGGAGTTTTAAACCCATGTAGTAATTTGACATCCATTGTGCTAATACTAAAGGTCAGGGGAGCTACAACCATGCAGGAATATCGACCAATTAGTTTAAATGAGGTTTTGGTCAAAGTTGTTGTCAAAATGTGGGTAAATTGACTTCACCTCTTCCTTGATGATATAGTAAGTCCAAATCAAAGTGCTTTTATTAAATAAAGGATGATTACAGATAATGTACATAGTTACCACTCAATAAATTATACATCTCAGAGAACCAGCTATGCAGCTCTTAAATTGGATATGTCTAAGGTTTACGATCGCTTAGACTGACAGTTTTTTGAAGTTGTTCTCATTCGGTAAGGTTTTGATGCTGGTTGGGTTAAAAAAATCATGTTGTTCACCAAGTCAGTTACATATAAAGTTATGATAAACGGTGAATATTCTGAGGTTATCTGTTCGCACCGGAGGTTTAGACAGGGTGATCCTCTATCACCCTTTTTTTTTTATCTTGTGTATGGACTGATTTAGTCATGCATTTTTTAAGGATCGATCCATTTCGCTTATTTCTGGTATTAAAATAAATCCTAGAGATCCTTTGGTATCACATCTCATGTTTGCTGGTGAATGCATTGTCTTTTTTAGAGCCACTACAGTTGCAGCTCACCGAATCAAGTTCAATCTAAGTCAATTTGAAGCTTGCTCGGGACAGAGGTAATTTATCAAAAGTCAGATATTTGTTTCGGCAAAAATACTTCTGTGGTTCTTAAATCTTCCATTTTCCAGATACTTGGACTTCATTGTATTGATCATTTGCCGAAATATTAAGGAATGTTTAGTCTGTTTGAGAATTAGAAAATTCAGGCTTTTCAAAAAATTCCTGATAGAATGGAACACCAAATCGGTTCTTGGATGTCTAAGAAATTATCCGTTAAAGGCAGCGAAGTGTTGATCAACTGTGTGTTACATGCAATGCTCCAATAGAGTGTCTTGCCATCTGTTACCGGACCACACTATAAAAAAGCTTCAATCTCTCATCAGGTTATTTTGGTGGTCTCAAAATGGCAGTACCCAACCCATTCATTGGGTTGAGTGGAGTGTTTTGCAGCAGGAGAAATCTATTAAAGGTATGACTTTTCGAGACTTGAAAATTATGAATTTGGATCTTTTAGCTAAGCAATTTTGGCGGTTGGTCATTTCACCTCAAAGCCTTGCTAGTTCTCTTTTGAAAGCAAAATACTATCCTTATACTCACATCTTTAGTGCTAGTAAAGGATACAAGCCATCCCCTTTATGGAATGGTGTTTAGAAATTTATTCAAGTAATAACAACTTGGATCTCTTTTGATTACCATTCAGATAGCTGGAATTGGAACCCAGGTGCTAATGGTATTTTCTCAGGCAAATCAGCGTACCAAACCATCAAGCAGACACAAGACTCTATGAAATCATCAAAAAGTCAGTGTTCTAATGCCAATTCCTTAAAGAATTTTTGGAAGATATTTTGGAGAAGTAGGGTTCTGGGGAAGGTTAAAATATTTTTTTGGAGAATGTATCATAATGCTCTTCGTCTGTTTAGAATCTGATTACTCGGTACTGTCTTGTTGATCCTTATTGCTGCATTTGGCAGTTACATGATGAATCAACTGCTCATGTATTATTGCATTGCTGGCGGGCGTTGTGGGGAAAGCTTTATTTTCTACAGGATTTTAATACTGAAAACTTTGTTGAAGCAGCTGACTGGTTGTTTTTCTATTTTCCCATTTCACTCGTGATCAGTTTGAACTCACTCTCATGGTGGCATGGTTAATATGGTTTAATCGGAATGTTATTCTGCATGGGGGTTTGTTGGGATGCGCACATATATGAATGTTTTATATATTTAAAAACAATCTTCAACTGCAAACTCAGTGTATAACGGTTTTTGTATTCAGAACAAATGCAGCTGGAAAAAACGTCCTGTTGGAAGCTACAAAGTTAATAATTGTGATGCTAATGTCGATTAAAAATCTACTTTTGGAGCTTCTAGGGTTGTTCTAAAGGACGCTGATGTCGTGGTTCTTGCAGTTAGAAGTGATTTTTTTACTCATATTGACAGTAATTTTCAAATAGAAGGATTGGCAGATGAATCTAGCACTTCAATTGCAGCTTCAACACGTGATTTTTGAAATTGACTGCAGTGTCCTTGCCATTGTGCTATATAAAAACAACAATGTGGATCAGCAAATGCATTGGCGCCGACTGTTTTTCTTTGCTCAATAGGAACCCAAACTGGTCTATCAATCTCATTTGGAGAGAGGCAAATGGTCTGGCAGACTCCGTAGCTAAGAAAGTACATCTTTTGAAGAGAAGATGGACCAGGCTGGATTGTTGTCGTAGGTTATGATTATTATTTTTCAGCGGTTTTAGTCCTTTCTTTTATGAGTTTGATTGTGAGTTGTAATCTTTTATCCAAAAAAAAAAATATATTAATTTTAAATACCCTCTATATGTAAAATTTCAACTTTAACACCCCATGTTAAAATATTTTGATTTAAACATCTCAAGTTCGTCATATTTTTTTGTAATCGCGGCCTCCAACCAACATCATCTTTAAAAAAATCTTAAAAAATATCAAAAACTTTAAAAAATTCAAAACTTCATAAAATAAATAAGCAAATTCCAACCATTTAATATCACATTTTAAAGGAAATTATGCTTTTAAACTATTTTTTATAAATTTAATTTGGTATTTCAAATATTTTTTCAAAATGTAGGACAAACTTTTATAAAAACTATAAGATATTCAATAGTTTTCCGTTATGGTTTTGTATTTATCTAAATTTTTCTGAATTTTTTAAATTTTAAATTTTATTTTTAAATATAAATATTTCTCAAAGCTTGAATTTTCAATAATATTTCAAATAAACATAGCAATTTAAAAAAAATAGTTAAAAATAAAAGACATACAAAATATAATATACGATATTGAATATTTTTATTATATTTTTTTATAAAAGTTTGTGATACAGTTTGGTAAATATTCAAAATATCAGATTGAATTTTAAAAGAAATATTTGTAAGGCATAAATTCCTTATTTGTTTGTTTTATTAAAAAAAGTTAAAATTAATATTTTGTTATAGGCCGTGATTGTAAAAAATATGACCAATTTGAAATTTTAAAACAAAATGTTTGAAAGTTTAAATTTGGCTCATAGAGGTCTCAAAAAAATTACCCCAATTCCATTCCATCTCTCGTCTCGCCGCGTCGCATCACATCACATCGGGCTTATTCAATCGTTCCCTCAACGACTTCAGTTTCCAACAACTCCCGATGTAATCACTCATTCCGCACACGCACTTTCCCTCTCTCTCGACTCCCGATTTCGACCGCAATCACAATTACGCAGGTAATGAGTATTCACTACTGGTACTGCAACTTAATTTAGACATTAATTTAAATTCTGTTCTTTTGACATTAATATAAATTCAGTTCAGTAGATAAACATTCACTATTTTAAAAATTATTTTAAAAGTATAATGAGACTTGAAACTATGAGACAAGCTTACGATACATTCACTATTGTCAAAACTATTTTTTAAAATTAAAAATAATATGAAAATTTAATTAATTAATTAATTTTAAATTTTCTTTTTAGTTTAGTTCAGTTTCAGTTCATGTCAAAAGAACAGACCCTTACTCTCTTTCTCTCATATGTGTTTTCTCGAATTCCATACAACTAGCTGCTTTTCTGTTGCGGTTGCCAGATTCGCGATTTGTTTCTAGATCTGGAAAAATCACGTTTAAGATCAAATTCATGATGGTGGTGGTTGGAGCTATTAGTTTAAGCACCACTAATCGCACCCCACACCCCCCAACGGATCCCATAGAAATTTCCAATTTTACCCCACCCATTTATCTTAATTAATATATATAATACATTTCTAATTTCCAATATATATTATAATTAAAAACTAGAATTATTAACTTAAATGTATTTAGGAATAAATATATACAATATGATTATTATAATTGATAAGATATTAATTAATACATTTCCAATTTATAATTTTAATTTAT
>JAWWMW010076013.1:0-13522 GCA_035048345.1 Echeveria elegans
TGATAAATGGCGGATGGAGATGGCGAAAATAAGGAGGTTGAAAATCAAGGTGGAGGAACGTATAGCCTGTGGTTTCAGTTCTTCCTTCTGTCTGTAGTTTCGCACTTTCATGTATCTAATTACCTTTTTGTCCCTTGACTTTGTAAAATTGTTTATATTTATATAGAAAGATTCTTTGGAGACAGAAGGATAGAATCTCAATCGTTAGATTTAATAAATGTAATGATTAAGATTATGACATTGTATAAGAGAAAAATAATAAATGCAATGACTAATTTTATTAATTAATATTTTCTCACTCATATACGTGTCATAATCGCATCCATTACATTTATTAAATTCAACGGTTGAGATTCTGTCCTTCCGTCCTCAGATAATATACTTGTGCTCATTGAACCTTTCTCTTGGGTTGAGATGTCAAATGATTATTCTTGTGCATGTGAAAATCATTGATATTATATATTAATAATAAATTGATGGGTAGAAGAATGCTTAGATTAGAATTATATATTACTAGCGTATCGTCCGTCGTCCCAAGTGCGCAATTAAACCGGTCAAATACGGGCGAGACTTGAACGACCAATTTTTAATAGGCCGGGCTCGTGTGTTGTGTGTAAATTTAAAATTTTAATTTAAAATTATTTTTTAATTTTTAATGCACCGGAATGGGCCCGTGTAGTCACGTGAAATAGAGGAAACATGATTAAAAAAATTAAATAGAGGAGAAGGGTATTTTGGGCAGTTCACATTTGACCGGCCGTTCACCTATTCTATTATATATGTAGATATGATATTATATTTTATAAGAGGAAGCGACCGTCGTTCCGACAGAGATATAGCGGGAACAGATATTTTTTATTTTGACGTCTCAATTCGATTCTCCTCAAACTTTTCTACGTTTTCTGATCCAATTTGCATGATCTACGATGCTCTATTCTTCAACTCTTCACTCATTTTCTCGGATGCTCTGTTCTCTGAAAGCCCAAAAAAAGAGGAATGAGTTGTAGTGCCGAATGATGTCGTTGATATAGGACGATAGATGTTTTAGTGATGAATGATGTCGTAACTCGTAAGTATAGGGTGATGTTGTCGTTGGTATAAGGTGACGAGTGTCGTTGATATAGGATGATGGGAAAAGGAAAAAGAGGTAATTTGAAAAGTGTATAGTTGACTATGGAGTGATAGATTCTATTTAATTCTATTTATATATATATAGAATATGCTTTTTTCCACCCCATTTAGCAACGAAATATCTTCATTTAGAAACGAAAATTTTTTTGTTACTGTCCTCAATCATATATACACCGACCAAAATTTAAAAGACATTGTTAAAAACATATAATCTTCTGTCACTATAAAATCAAATATATGCACCCATTAAAAACTAAAAACATACACATTCAAAATATAAAATATAAAATTCAGTTGATACAATTTGGAATTTTCAAGTTAGTAATGATATGTTTGGAGATAATCTCAAAGAAATGGAAGAGGCTCGTGACATGTTGCAGAACAATCCGGGATGGAGAATACATCATATTTTCAGAGATGGGAATAAGGTTGCTGATTTTCTGTCAAAAAAAGCTCGCAGGAATCGTTGGTCATGGTGTTGTCCGGAAGCAATTCCTCTAATTCCGTTTAATGAGCTATGGTCAATTTGTCATTAGTATTTCAATAGTTCCTAATGTACGTTTCTTAGTGTCTTATGTTACGTTGTAGTGCAGCTTCATAGTGCTGGAACGACTCTACTATTTCTGGCCTTTTGTGTTCCTGTGTATATCAGTTCTCTTTGTTTTGTTGTTTTATTTGCTCAAGTAGTCATATATTAATCGAATTTTTCTAAATTTAAAATTTAAAATTTAAAAAATACACATTAAAAATTAAAAATTAAAGTGGGTGGGAAATTGTGGGAAGTTTGAGAGGATTCGAATGAAGACATGGGAAATAATTGAATTTTTATGAGATTTCGAAAGCGAGTCGAGAAGCGTCTGTTCCTACCACATTTTCGTCGGGACGACGGGTGGATCGCTAGTCTATATATATAATAGAATAGGATTTGACAGCGACAAAATTACCTCATTTAGCGACAGAATTTTCCTCGCTGTTGTTCATATGAACCAAACAATTAAGAAATTAAATTTAAAAAAACTCTCATCTCTTATTTAATTTACAGGTCATGCCTAACAAGCTCAGACCCAAAATATTTTTTTTATCTCATATCGCTTACACTACTTTACGAACTTAAAAAATTTACTCTATAAACTCTGTCCATACATTCATGTATCTCACGCAGCCTTGCAATGCTTGCATATCGAACTATTATTTGACTGTTTCGATTGCGCATTCGGAACGATGGGTGACAAAAACAATACCAAATATTTCTGAAATCAGGGTTTGGGGTTTTAGTTTTAGGGTAAATGGACTAAACTGTTCATGTCGGTTTCTCATCGGATGACTGGGGACCGCTAGTAATAGATAATAAAATTATATTCCATATAACTCAACATCATAAAAATTGAAAAAAATACATCACCTTTATTAAAAAAGGGTTTATTACCGAAAAACACACGTAAATACGGGGTTTTTCAGTAGTCACCCGTAAAATATGATATTACCAATAGTCACTCATAAATTTTTTTTTACCAATAGCCACCCATATAAAACTAATCACTTTAATAAACACCCACCCATCGGAAAATAATTCATAAAAAATAACAAATAATCTCAAAAATATTCAAAACTTTAGAAATAAATATAAAAAAAGCAGATCATTTAGTTTCATATTTAACAATAAAAGTATGCCTTACGAATATTTTTATATAAATTTAATTCAATATTTCACAATTTTATTAAATTTCAGCACAAAACTTTATCAAAAATACAAAAAAATGGTTTAATAGTTTTCAATTACTGTTTTGAACGTCTCTGAATTTTAACGTAATTTTATAATTTTATTTGTTATTTTTTATTAAAAAAATTATTGATGGGTGGGTGTTTATTGAACTGATTATTTTTATATATGTGGCTATTTGTAAAAAAATATTTTAATAGGTAGTTATTGGTAATATCACATTTTACGGGTGACTATTGGAAAAATTCATATTTTACGGGTGGTTTCCAATAATTAACCCTAAGTATAATTACAAAAACTATATTAACCACATTCTTTTATCCGAAAATGACAGTACTTCTTTTTGCAGGCAAGTGGGGATGTATGAAATCATTCATTCATTATTGTTCACTTTCATATTCAATTGGTGATCTTGACTTGTCGATGGCCTTGGCTCAATGAAACCCTACTACCATCAATTTATAAAATGATAAATCGCTTTCTTTTGCGTCTCTCCGGATAAGTGGAATTGTTGCGTGTACATTTATGTGCACCGGGCTGATAATGTGTTGATTTTGATGGGGAAAAAACGGCCAAGTCAATGTGTAGTACTAGCTAGCTAGCTAGGAGCTCATTGGAGGCCACAAAAACAATTCTCCGTGTTAGTACGTGTATAATTTTTTTAAAGTATTTTTATATATATTAGACTTAGGAACGTCAACTAGCATTAGTTTTGGACAATTAATTATCAAGCAAAATCCTCCCTCTCATTATGAAGTCGTCAATTTAGTGTAAGCAAAATAAATTACTTATCTAAGTCGCACAATTTCAAAAAACAATTTATAGAATGGGATGATCTAATGTCGAGTCCAAGAGAGAAGCTTAAGAATAATGTTTTTCTTTCTTAATTTGAGATGAAAACCCCAGGATTGGAACCCCTTTCTTGTTTCTTCTAAGCTTTGTATTTTTTTGATAGAATTCCAAGCTTTTGTATTTATATTAGGAGAAATATTTAAGCTTTTGGCTAAGTTGACTTGACATTGAACATGGTTGACCGGGTCATCTAGTGACTCGTTTTGAGCTTGGATATGACGCAGTCAAGCCACATGACCAGGGATGATGAATTTCAGGGGACAAGTGACTCGATTGAGCAAGATCACCAGAGAGAGCACACATTTTTGTCCCTGGAATAACTCGAGAAAGTCAATGTTATGACTCGACCAGGGTTGAAGTGACTCGAGTAAGCTCCAATTTATTCCTTTTCTTTCGGCGTATGATGCAAACCTGCTCAAAACTTCTCCAAAACTTATGTATATAAGATAACATGCATTTTTACCCTGGAACAAACAAAGGAAGTATCAAACGACTTAATGAAAGCAACAAACAAACAAACAAAAATAAGATGGGCGAAAGAGTATAAAAATTACTCATTTTGTTCACTTATCACCAAGTCAAACTTTTGCTTTATTCTTGGAATGATGTTGATACTTAGAGGATACAGTCCTCAAAATTTTGCTTTATTGGACCATATAGAACTTGAGTTTATTAGCTTCACCTGTTCAGTTTTTAGCTGGTATATCATCAACTCTGCTAGTGGTCATCCGGTTTCGTATGATGATTGTTACTTTCACACACATTCATTCCAGACTAAGCTTAAGCCTATATACAACCTAAGTTCAACTTCCACCCATCCTTAGGTGACTCTGGTGCATAAGAACACACATAGGCATTTCGTCAAACACCTAACATGCAATATTGAAATCATGTGTCTACGGAAAATATATACAACCAAACCTCATTCAATACATATGTAAGGAGTTATACATCAAGTCCTAGCAACTAAGGGATACATAAGATCCCAACCACAAAGGCACTACTCAATTATGGCGAGAATCACACTAGATGTGGATGAAAAGTATAAAGAAGCAAACATGAGTTTAGAGAAAGTTGATGATTCTTCAAGATGACGACGTTGCTAGCTTCGGTCTCCTTCTAGTCTCAAGCTTTTCTTCAATGTAATAGTGTTGTTCTTCTTGGGAGGGAGAAAACCCTACGCATGGACACCCTTTCTCTCTATTTCTAGCTTTCTATTTATTTTTTGTTTTTTTGAGTCTGATTTTTTTTTTGATTGATAGTGGATTTGATAGTACACGACGTACAAGACTCGAGTACATAGTCATCCGCTAGAAGAACAGACTCATAGGGCACCACCACTACACCACAACGCACATGCGACGGTGTCAAACAAACCAACATGGTCAACTTCTCAATGAGAAGATACTGACAACAAGATCAGAGACCCAGACCACCACACCAATAGCAAAAAGCTATAACGGGAATTATTCAAACCAGAAAACATATTCCACACAGAGTGAGGGAATAACTAAACTCTCCCACACATACTTGTGAGGAGAACAACTGTACACCAAAAGGTAATCAACCACTCAGAGTGGAACCACACCTAAAAAAACTAAACACACAAAGTGGAACTAAGCACCTAACAACTAGTACAGAGAACATTAAACATAACCACCTCACACATCCAATAAATCAACTAAGCACAGCTAACGAGAAGCAAAACCGGTAGAACGGTAAGGAACCAAGAAGGTCTGGAAATGAAACCTCCGAGCCACCGCAGCATGTCACAGCCGCACCAACGCACTAGCAAGCCATTGCATGCATCATCGAACCGCTCCACCGCCACCATCGCTTCGCAGCCGTCCGAGCACATGAAGCCGAAGCCGACCGACCTCAAATCCACTCCTAGCCAACCTCGACGGACCACCACACAACAGATCGGAGAGCTAGGCTCCGCCGCATGTATCAGCAGAGCAAAACTCCACCGAAGACCGCCAAACCCCACCATAACCGAAGCAAACCGAAACCATTCAAGCCCATGGATTCCGAAGCCAACGGAGCTGAAATCCACACCCATCCAACCGCGAGGGACCACAACAAAACAAGTCAGAGGGTCAAGCTCAGCTGCATGCATCATCAGAGCTGTCAAACTCCACCGCAGACCACCAATCCCCACCTTCACCGATTAACCATCGCAAGCATGAAACCGGGTTGAATTAAGGCCATATGACAGCAAAGGAGTTCCTAGGGGCAGAGAACGAGCCATCTCCGCGGAGGAGAGGCCGTCTTCCACCCCCGGGAAAAGAGCTACGGCGGAGGAGCTGTTTGGTGTTTGAAAAAGGTTCTGGAGAGAAAAAAAAGAGAGTTTTCTAAAAATTTGGCAATGGTATTACGAGCCGTTTCACATTATAGAACACCACATATCTAAAGACATTCACACGTTGAAACATTCCATGTTAAATTCAAAATGAGGCTTACGCGTAAATTCATCATAATTATACACTTGTCTATTTCCCAGACTGTGAACGTTTAGAATTATTTAAATACTTTCAAACATGGAGAAAATTAAGCTCGAGAAAAGAAAGGACATGAAGAACGAGTCTACCTATGTAGTTTTGACAACCGCAGATTCATGGACTAGGACTAACCGAATCAGAATAAGGATATTCCGAATTGATTTTCTCAACATAGTCAACGTAAACTTGTTCTTGTCGAAAGGAACATACGTTGACACCTACTATTGGCTATTGATTTTCTCAACATAGTCAATGTAAACTTGTTCTTGTCGAAAGGAACATACGTTGACACCTACTATTGGCTATAGACTTTTAGTGCACATGTTGTTGCGTTTGTAACTTTATAACATAATTACATATATTTTGAAAAAGAGTGATAACTAATACTCTCTATGTCATCCTTTTATTTGAGATAAAATTATATAAAAGAATGAGTGAAAAGTAAAAAAGATTGGAGAGATAATGTGTTTGTGAGGGTAGAAAATATTCTATTTAATAAAATGAAAACTATATTTTGAAACACCTAAAAAGGAAAAAGAAACTATAATATGAGACGTATGGAGTATAAGTCGGTGATGAATAATACTCTCTATGTCATCCTTTTATTCTTCATGTTTCTATTTTTGGTGTCTAATTTTGTTCTTCTTGTTTTTATTTCGCACAATTCTTTTTCCTACCATATCTCTCGCAACAATTTCTTGTACACACTTATATTTATCTTAAGTTATCTTCTACACTCTCATTATTTAAAAAAAATACGTCACAACTTAAACAAAAAAAATAAAACAAGACGGAGTGAGTAATAATTATTTGACCACAACACCAATTAATATTACTAAACTTACTTAAGTACAAAACCTTTTAGCAGTCCGTGACTGGAAAAAATATCTGAAGCTTGCCTCGGAACGAATCAAAAAGGTAAACTTCCTCGAAAGTAAAAAATTTCCAAAAATAAGAAGCGAAAAAAAAATATATAACTCCATTCAACCAACTCGCCGCGTCCTACGTAATTAACGCCGTCAAATACTCTCAAGCCCTTTCAAGAGGAGAGCGCCGTTAAAAAATAAACGGAATTATCGGCACTCCGTCCATTCCGACCGCATCGTTCTTCTTTGACTACTGCTCTCCTCTCCGTATATAAAAATTATTTCACTAATTCATTAGCTGGAAAAACACACGACACATCAATCGGAGAAATCACTCTCTGCTCCTCTTCTCTCTCTCGCCGTCAGCTTCGCTTTGTCGTTTTAGAGGGAAATTATTAAGGAGCTTTTGTTTTATTGTTTGGATCTCCGATTTTTTGAAATCGGTAAAGAAGCCCTGTCCGTTGAGCTTCTACTTTATCAATAAATTAGTTGATAGTGATCTCGCCGGCTGGTGAGTCTCTTCTCTTATATAGTTGGTTGTTGAATTTGGTCTTGATTTATGATCTCTTTGGTTTTAGCTTGGTTTGGGAATTTAGGGTTAATTGAGATTTAGGGTTTGGTTGTGGAAGCTGGGCTTGTGCATTGTTTGACTTTGAAATTATCAGAATTTTGTAATATTGGGTGCTAATAATTCTGAAATGATTGAGCTTTATATCCTCTAGTGTAAAATTATGGTCTATTTTGATGGTAACTACATTCTGTTCCTTTTGTTTGTTGTTTTGGGGCACTGGTTTACTTGTCTACTTATTTTGGGCATTTTGGTACCGAGTCACTAATGTGGTGCGTGTTTTTTGTGGAATTTGGTATTGAAACTTGCAAGGTTTAAGATGATTTTGGTGATATATTGTAGCAAAAAGCAAGCCAAAAGTAGATGGGTTGCTTCCAGTCAAAAGCACGGAAAGGGTTTCCTGGATACGAGAACCCTGTAGTCCTAGCTTCTGAAACTGCATGTGAGTAGTCAGACGAAAAGTGGGTTGAAGGGTCTGTTTGTTTTTCTTAGAAATTTTGACAAGTGGGAAATGATGGTAATTGATTAGGTGGTTTGTTTGTTGAATTTTGCAGTTAGCGTGAGTGAAGTTGAGGCTCTTTTTGAGCTCTACAAAAGCATTAGCAGTTCTGTGGTTGATGACGGGCTGATAAGCAAGGTAGTGCATATTTATATTTGTACATGATATGAATTTACCCAGACCACTTTGAAGATGTTTCCCAATTGATGATTCATTAGATGGTATCTCACTCTCAATAATTGGCAATTTACGCTGTTAGTTAGCGTTAATGCTTTCTTTAATTGCTTGATGTAGACTGTTAAAAAAAGTCCACCCAGCTATAATTCTCATGTTCTCAAGTGAACCACGTTCCACACACTTGTTCTGAATGGAATATCTCAATTTGCAGGAAGAGTTTCAGTTGGCTCTATTCAAGAACCGAAAGAAAGAAAATCTATTTGCTAACCGCGTAAATTTTTATCTCAATCTTTGTGTTTCTCTGTCGATTTATCATTTTCATGTATATAGATCACTTACCAGATGTGTCAAAAGTCAGCTCAACAATGGACCTTGCTGTAAATTTGTTTACAGTTATTAAATCACATTTTTATAAATGTGCAGATATTCGACTTATTTGATGCTAAGCATAAGGGAGTCATTGACTTCGGTGACTTTGTTCGATCTCTCAGTGTATTTCATCCAAATGTACCTGATAACGAGAAGATTGAGTGTAAGTTATATAGACGGAATACAATAGCAAGTTTCTTCTTCAAGATAAGTTCAGTGATGTGTTTTTGTAGTTATAGTGGCGCCATAAAAACTAATTCGTCTGCAAATTTTATGCAGTTGCATTCAAACTGTACGATATGGATGGAACTGGATTTATTGAGCGGCATGAGGTACAAGCCTTCATCATTATCAGTTTTAACAAATATAGTTGGTTTTATACGAAGGTGATGTTATATGTAACGAGCATTTAATGAGTTCAGACGCTGTATGCATAGACAATAAACTTGTGATGATTTTGTTCTTTGTTAGAACTGTTAGAAACTATCATTGAGTTTCATGTCGTTGGTTGTCAGGTCAAGCAAATGTTGGTCGCACTTCTTTGTGAATCTGAAATGAAACTGGCTGACGAGACAATTGAAATAATTCTCGACAAGGTAATATTTTGCATCCTAAAATACTGTTGCAATGAGCCAAACAACCCCAAACTATGTAAATAGTTGTAGCACCATCTGATTTTGTATACATTACTGGCATGTGCGCATTTACTGAATCTGAAATCAACTGGATATGTTCTGATTGCCTCGAATATGGAGAAGACAAGAAATAAGAATGCTCTCATATAGATAAAGATATCTGTTTTAGAAGTGGTATTCTGAAGTTTTATAACATTTTGGTGGCAGACGTTTATGGAAGCGGATGTCAATCAGGATGGGAAAATAGACCTAGACGAATGGAAAAATTTTGTGGCCAAGAACCCATCTCTATTGAAGATAATGACTCTCCCTTATCTTAGGTAGCTCTCTTTCTCATATGCTATAGCCTATAACATATCAACTTCTCTTTACTTTGATCGCCTATTTGCTCACTTTTGGTTTGACATAATCTGCAGAGATATCACAACGACGTTTCCAAGCTTTGTATTTCACTCCGAGGTTGATGAGATTGCTACCTAAATGGAGTTAGTTCAAATTGTCACGGTGTTGAAGAGAGTTTTGTGTCCAGGAAACTCAATTTGTATTGAAAAGAGGAGTCTTCCCAATCAGAACAGAAGCTCCCTAATTTTATAGAGCAGGGAACTGAGGATTTATTTTTAGTTCTCAGTCCGTTTAGAAGGATTTTAATCTCAAGTTGCAGATGTAGTTTAGATTCGGATGCATTATTGCTGGTTCATGTAGGAGGGTTTGCGTTTAGGAATGTTATGATTTCGGCTCCTATTAGGACTCTTTGTAAATTACCAAGGAGGCTTTCCGGTGCCTGTTTATCGCCACATCATCTTAATCTGAGTCGTGTACTGGAACAATGAGATAATTAGCTGAATCAGTTCTTCCACAAAACAAGACAGTGCAAACCATGTACTTGAAATCATATTTGTCTACACAAATGGAAGAAGTTTTTCTGAGAATGCACAGAGTTTAATCACAATCATTCTTCATCCGCTTGAAACACCGCATCTCCTTGTGTGATTATTTGCCTTGACTCGACAATTTCTGGAGCATCTTGATCGGATTCCTCAAACTCCGCCTGAAACAATGACTAGTGTTCAGTGCTGATGTAACTTGCTACACTGCTATCACTGTATTAAATGAGATTTCAGTGAATGCATAATCCACTGTAATTACGACTTAAAGCATATCTTAGTTAGAGCATCTTGGAGGCACGTACCAGAGTTCCCTTAAGGTCAACAAGGGCGTTTTCAAGGCGCTTCCGGCAGTCAGGAACCATCATCCTTGATTCAGCCAACACATTTTCCTAAGATACCAGAAAAGCAAAAGTAGGTTAACATGAAATGTACACTTTTTCTAGGTTTTGAGAGGTCTATATTCAAATCCATTTCATCATGTATCGACATTAATAATACGGTTTAACTGATGAAAACTTGGACAATTAAAGACAAAAAATCTGTTAAACGAGAGAAATTTCAGAGGCCACAGATAGAAATGTGAGCTATGTGAATATGCCTGCTGCTTAAGGTCATAGGGATCAGCTCCGCTGTCTTTCATTTTAGCTGTCTTTGTAGCCTCCGCCTCCACTTCCTTCTCATAATATTGCAGCTCTTTGATGATACGCTTGCAAGTTTGTGTCTTGATTTTCAAATTTCTAACAGTTGCCATTATCTATATCCATGAGATCATCAGTTGGATGAACATAAATTAAACTCTTGAGAAATATTTTCATATATGTGGATAATTAAAGAGACAAAAGACTCCATGCTGCCCAAAAAATCATCGAATGGCAACTCAGTGTAACCAAGCTAACATTCTACAATCTGCATTGAACTTCGGCAAAGCAACAGTGACCAACACACATTTCAATACAGATATTCTTATTCACACTTCATCACTAAAATGTTCAGCTCACAAACCATTCATAACTTATTAACTTAATTTTCAAGAAATGATAGCACACCCTTTGCCGGAGAGAATACTATTTACTCAGAAACATAATACCTTAGAGTCAAGCCATATGCACCACATTAAGCATTGCAATATGAAATTACCAAACTATACAAATGTTAAAAAGTGTGGCTTCGACACTCTATCAACCAATCATTGTCAGTCATTCGAAAAAAAGAACCTACGCTGAGTAAAACCTACTTCGATGAAGCATAAACATTATCAACATCACACACAAGACAAAAGTGCAAATCCGACGGGCTGTCTGGATCCTCTACGTGACAACTTACCACATAAATCACAGAATTAAAGATTACAGAGTAGTTTCCCTTCTAAGTACACAATCCTAATTATTAAAAAAAATTCACCCGATATAAATCTCTAGCACGCTTAGTGTACACAAATTAACTTCCAATACAACATCCATCGACAGCTGAACCCCTAAATACTTAAAAATTCAGTCATTCACTGATTTACCAGATCTACCCCACCAAAAGCAAACATCTTAAACATTGCAAAAGGAGCAGGAAATCCTATAGTAAACAAGCAAAGGAAATGAAATAATTTTTAGTGAAGAGAATGAATTTCCAATCTCATTCATCCTCAAACAAACCCTATTTACAAAACTCACAACACAAGCTCAAAAAATTACAATGACACAAAAGAAAAACCTAAACCAGCAGTAGGGAATGAAGAACTCATTGTTACGATTTAGGGTTTGAATTTGGACCTTATCACTTTATGTAGATGTTCGGGGCGCACGCAGGATCCAAATGAGGACAAAACGTAAGAGTGATGCCAACCTGAGACGGAGAGGGTTGCAAAACGACAGCGCTCCAGTCCTCGGATCAAGATGGGTTCGACGCTACGGCATCGTTTTAATCCCTAAACGATTAATTATATACTGTTTCTTACTTCAAGATATTATTTTTTTCATCCTATTTTCCACAGATTTTTCATTCATTCCGCATTTCATTCTTCTCGTCTCTCGAGGCGAGAAAACCGTGTTATTTATAGTTGTTGCAGTGTCGAATTGTTTTGATGTTGTCATGTGTAGTGGAAGCACGTCGTACTGAAAGGCACTATTAATGCTGCTACTTCGTTTCTGTTTTTCAGTTTTGTTTCGGTTTCTAGTTAATAAATAATGTTCCTTTTGTATGATTATTGAAACTTATTTTTTTATTTTTTAAAGATTAAACCTCAGTAACTTTTTTCTCTGGTTTATGATCCAGAATCCTAACATTGAGTTTTCCCATCTTTAAAGATTGGATTTGCAAACTAATTACGGCCAATGGAAAACAAAATATATTGTGTTTTACATAGAATTTCATTCGCTGCTTTTAACATTCCTTTTTATATGACAACTAGCGTTTCGTCCGTCGTCCCGATGGAAATATGGGGACAGACGCTATTTTTCCCTCCAATTCGATCAATTTCTCGCAATTTCGGTGTCCAAACTCTCCATCTTTCCTTCTCATCGATTTTCATCATCATTTCTGTCATACCCATCTATACACCTGAGAAAGAAATTAAATAAATTATCATAATGTCCTTAATGAAGGATAAAATTAACAATTTATATTTAATTATTCATCATTTTTCTTATTCAATTGTATGTTTAGATAAGTAAAAGCAAATTACTGTCGACCAAGACGGATGCGCAGCACATCAAAATCTACTCTAATAATAGAACAACTTCCACAACACACATATAGCGACGGAAATTTAATTTTTCGTTGCTAAATCCTCAATCCATCACACATCCACCAACCCACCATCCCGCCCAGCCCACCATTCAATCCAAAAATTTTAAAAATATTTAATAATTAAAAATTAAAAATTAAAAAAATAATTGAAAAGTTTATGAGTAATTGAATGGAAAAATAAGAATAAAAATACTTAAAAATAAGAACGGAAAACGCATGAAAAAATTTAAAAAATCGAATGAAAATATGTTCACGCCAAAATTTCATCGGAACGACGGATTCACCTCTAGTACTACTTATATGGAGTACGTAACTAAATTTAGATACATAATTTTTGAAACAATGCAACGACCAACGTCGTTACGTATTTAGTGCCATCGATTATCGAAGACCCGGAAACGACGACGTAATTAATAGGCAGAACCATTAACTGCCGACCAAATTATTTATTCATTTATTTAATTTACATATTTAAAAGAAAAATTACAAAATACGCAAGCCGCCAATGGCCGATGGGCTCATTAACTCGGGAGAGATGAGACCGCGGCGGACCCTATAACACCGCTAAGCCCTATTTC
>JAWWMW010076031.1:0-13519 GCA_035048345.1 Echeveria elegans
TGGCTGAAATCTATGTGCTCATCATACCAGGAGCTCCATGATGATGGGCTTAGTTGATTGGAATGAATCTTCTGAAAGCGATAACGATTCCCACAAAGGTAAAAATTGTGTTATGATCAGGCATCTGTTTATCCTATTGATGAAACCAGTTACTTAAGTGTAATGCCATGTGTTGAGTAAATATGGTATGGGTTTATAAATATCAAAATGCTTAATTGACGGGAGGGTATAAACGATGCTTGCCTGAAGAGGATGACAAAAGGGTTCCTCCACATTAATGATTTTGGCTGAAACCTTGACTTTGCTTAACTTAATTAGGCTTTTGTCTACTTGCTTTTATAGATATCTGATAGCCATTAGAAAATGGTCTTTTAAGTCCTATTTTCATCACCAATCCAGATACTTGTGAAGTGTTTATCTTAACTCTATTTGACTAACTAGCTCACTTATCGACAAGAGTTGAATTCAAATCCCTAAAGTTGTGTATCTTGTCTAAATTGGATAGAATCACAACGATGAGACTGTTTTTTCAAATTGATGTGATGGTATGTTGCCCTCTGCTTGCTTGCCTACAATTAATCAAACATGGCAATAGTCTTCAGTTTCCAATTCTTGAACTGAATAGTTGGTTAATGTCAAATGAGGTCGGTTGCTTTAACCTTGATCTTCCTTGTTTTTCTGAGCTTTGAAAGTAATGCCTAGGTTATCATTTTCATCCGTTTTTTTTCACAATTATTGTAACAAATTTTGACACAGTTCTCCACTGATCCTCACATTCATGATTCAGTAGAGGAACTGATGTGTCTAATGATGTAGTGCAGGATGCCAACTGAGCCAATAATAATTGAACTCAAGTGGGTAACACTCATAACAACAAGACCGAACCCCAAACGTCAACTTTGTTAGTTGTCGCTGTTCCTGTGATATTTCTTCCTCATCAATGCCTTCCCTGGTTGGTCCACTGCCACTTAAGCCTTTCTCCATTACTGGTCCCTTCTCCAGGTACATCTAAAGTAGTACCACATTTGGCTCGCTATGTGCAACCTGATAGAGTCTGACATTGAGGTTCTCTAACCTTGTCTATTCGCTAGGTGAACCCATAAATCGATCTGAAAAATGTAGACGTAGTGTAGTCATGAATTCTAAGCTTTGCTAATCAAGTGATTCTTGTAACATGTGATTCCTAATAAAATTACGTTTGCGCAGGTAATTCGAGTTTGGAACTACTGACAACTGGTTCTGGTTGTGTGTCCTAGGGAGGTGGTTTCGAGCATGCCTTGATGGCAATGCAACACATGTGTGACCTTAAATGCACCCCAAGAAGAAAATCAGAAGCCTTAACAAAAGGTGAAGATCAACCTCAACTGTGACCCAACACTCATCTCTCCCATCTTAAATGCCTTTCCTTGACCTCCACTTCACAAGCACCCACCTTTACTTAAATGCCTTACATCCATTCCATCCATCTATCTCCCAACTTTCTGAAACCATGTTAAACTCAAACCCAACTTCTTGCATCATTTTCCTCCTCCTCGTCCTCCTCTCCACATTTACTATCTCCGTCTCCATCCGTTCGGGATCAGCCAAGCCTCGAGACAACAAAGGAAGCAGCTCAGCTGGTGGTGGCGGATTTTTTGGACTAGGGTTTGATATACCAGGGTTAGGCAATGGTTGGGGTAATGGCATAGTGAGAGGTGGATATGGTTCGGGCTATGGCTCTCCATCTGGTGGACATTCCAAAAATGGGATTTTTAAATCTAGTGTTGTGTGTAAAGAAAAGGGTCCTTGTTATAAGAAGAAAGTGACATGTCCTGCAAAGTGTTTCTCCTCGTACAGTCGGTCTGGGAAGAATTACGGCGGTGGTGGCGGTGGCGGTGGATGCACGGTTGATTGCAGTAAGAAGTGCATTGCGTACTGCTAGTGTGGGAGAGGAAGATCAGAGCCGTTATATGGCCTTGGAAACGGCTCTGCGATGTATTAGTACTTTCACTATGTATGCATATTCATGTGGTGTTTTGTAGCGCCCATATGGAGCTTTTTCGATATAATTAAATGAATCAATAAAGCTTTAAGCTTGTTAGTGGTACAAGTTCTCCTTTGTGTTTCATCCGATTTCTTTTTTTCTTTTTTTTTTGCATAGATTTTTAAGGTAAAGTGACACTGATTGTCTCTGCAGTTTCGCTCTGAAGAAGATGAGCTATGTTTCTTCAAAGTACAGTTCCAACTGAGATAGAGAAATCCAGGAACGTCGTCATTTCCGACAGATAAAGATTAATTTTCAACTTTGTAGTAGTAATGTTGCTATCGAAGCTTTTTAGGAAATACGTATAAAGTCAATGGTTGTGTTAGGCAAAAAAACACAGCAAATTTGGAATATGCTAGAGAACCCAAAACTAGAATTTGTCAAGGTTTTAATACTAACTTCATTAAATACAACTATAGATGAGGTCAATTTATTAGTATAATCATTATACTTGGCTGGCTGCTCTCACGATATTTTATTGAGGAGGTCTAGAGTTGAAGCCCTCCTAAATGCATTGAATGTCCGGTCCACCATGAAAAAAAAAGTGAATAAAAATATGTCGGTACGTTCATAAATCTACCAAGCTGTCAAATGAGGATTGAGCCTGTCAAAGTTGCGATGTTCATAAATATACCACCTTCGAAAGATAAACTGCCTTTAAAGCTGAGATGAAATAAAAGAGAGAAAGTAATCTAAAAACTCGAGATTGACAGTGATTTATGGAACAATTACAAAGAGGCATTGCTTTACCAGGTTGTAAACCTGGAGAAGATGGGTTGGGTTGTATTCTTCTCATCCAAAATCTGGGAGATATAAAACATGGATTATTATAGGGCAGATGAATGAATGCACAAGAATACAGGATGTTGTAGCCGATGTTGGACTGCTTTGCTGAGGGTGTTATTTCTTCCAGTACCCCATGTCGATGTAATGCCCTGGTTAGTAAGAAATTTTTATACTCTGAGATGCACAAGGATCACCAATAAGCTCTTTACTCTTTACGTATCGTCAGAGGAGTCTGGTGATTTTTTTTTGGGGTAGTAGGGCGGGGTTTAATTACGACTGTCAGCTGGTTTATTATTAGGCAGCCTGGAGAACTAAATTCAACTCCTGAGCTGATCTGGCCACTGCTCCGCCTCTCCTGCAAGCAATGCAAGAAAGTTTTGATTGTGTGATAGACATGGTCTCACTCTAATAATGTTTTAACTACAAACAAGCATTTGTTGCAGATTTTAAACAAGCATTTTTATTTATTAATAAGGCATCAGGCAGACTGCAAACTTTTCAACTGACCTTATTAGCGGGGGAAGCATCTGTTGGACTTTCTGCAACTGGGTAAAGCAAGTGTTACACCATTCACGCCTACCAAGTACCAACCAAAGATTGTATAGGTCAACCATCAATTTACGAATGAAATGATACAGCAATTTTAAATCCACGTAAGTTCAGGGCATTACCTTTCTTCTGCATGGAGATCAACCCCCACGGATGGAGGTCCCGATGCTGTTGCGAAAATGATTGGCCCAAAAACTGCTACAAGCTTTACCAGCAGCTCTAGAGAAACAGTTATGTGCCTGAAGAAACAAGCAAAGTTGGTATAACTAGATTTAAGTATTTGCCTATGTATTATTCAATTCTCGACACGCATCAGTGTGTCCTAAAAAATCTGTCGAAAGGAGGAAACTAATGTATTCACCTCTCTATGCTGCTGTCGAGTAATTCCACAAGCACTGGCAGGAGGCAGGAAAACAAATCTAAGTTGAGAATCTCCATTTTCTCTGCGAGCACACTCACCACATCCGCTTGTACCTAAACCACGAAAAACAGCCATCTGTATATGAATAATTTGGAGCAAAAGAACAGTATGACTTCATGATGAAAATCAAATGTGATCGTTATAGAGTAGATGCAGACTCACAGATTGATCTGGCAACTTCTTCAAGGAGTTGATTGCACCCTTGATGTCATTGCGCTCCCAAAAATGATGAACAACCTGCTAGTTCACACAGACTGTTCATTGTTGATTTCATTCAAACGTGAATCACTCACAAGGCATGTTTACCCAAACATTCCTAAAATGGAAACTTGAACTTCTTAAACTAAATAGAATATATTTTTTTACCTGAAGTTTAGTCAAGCGGGATCGAAGTGTGCTTAAGAATATATCATGATCTTGCAAAAACATTTCAGCAACATTTTTATCACTCAAAACTTGAGGATCTCTTTCAGATAGTTGAGGTTTTGTAAACTTTCTGTCAGTTAATGTATGGTCATCATCCATCCCAGATTGTGTTGTCTTCATATGCGTCAGTCCACCTACTTGAGCATCTCTCCATTCCACTTCACATTGTTGAGGTGATGGAAAATCCTTTCTGGTTGGTCGAGATTTCACCAATACACTATCAGATACAAGAGTCTGTGTCATAAAATGTGCAGCCCTATTAGGTTGGACCAACTCCCTTCTTGATAATTGAGGCAAAGATGACTCTCTCCTGGATATTTGAGATACTGACTCCCTCCTAGACGTTTGGGAAAGCGATGGCTCCCTTCTTGAAAATTGAGGTGCTGATGACTCCCTTCTAGTTTCCCCTTGCGAAATATTAGATAATGATGACTCCCTTCGAGATGTCAGAGGTATTGGTGATTCTCTTCTAATTCTATAAGATCGAGATGGCTCCCTTCCAGACATTTGAGATGAATCCGTTCTAGGCGCTTGAAGTTGTGGTGACCCCTTTCTAGATATTCGGGTTTGTGGCGACTCCCCTCTCAACTTTGGTGATTGCCTCTTGTGAAGTGGAGGTTCTGGTGACTCCCTTCCAGAAAATTGAGGCTGCGTTGAATTCCTTCCAGATTGCAATGACCCCCTTTCAGATACTTGAGGTGCCAGGGGCTCACTTTCAGACACTTGAGGTGTTAGGGACTCATTTTCAGAAACTTCAGGTGTTGACAACTCCATTTCTGAAATTTGAAGGGTGAGCGACTCCGACTTCGGAGGTGATGAAGAAACTCTCCCTGTTGTATGGGGTTCTGACTCCTTTCCATGAATTGAATCCCTGTCAAGCATTCTAGCCTGTAGCAATTCCTTTTTTGATATTGGTTGTACTGCCTCTGTTCCCGGTAAATGAGGATGAGAGGACTCATCTTGTTTTACTAATTCGGCAGATTCCACGCCTGTTGACTCCAGGGTGGATGGTCCTTTTCTGGATAAAAGATCTTGAGTTAGTTCCTTCCTTTCCATTTGGGACTGGGATTTCTATCAAAAACAAACTGCAGTCAAGCACACTAAAAGCTATCCTCACACTAAAATCAATATTGATTTTTCAATGATTTATTAAGGATTAACTGATCTTACGGGGGCACCAATTTTGTTATCTGCTTCAGGTATATGGTCGGAAGGCAACTTAGTTGCCAAACCAAGTGAACTGTTTACTTCACGTCTTTCAAATTTTTCAACAAGAGAGCGGGTTCTTCCTGGTGCAACTGAAACTGCAAACCATTGCAAAAATATTTTAGGATAGATTTCCTGAGTGAAAGTAAAGTCTGAGAGTGATGGTATAAATCAAACCTCCATTAACAACTTCAACAGCAGTGCTGTCCTTAGTGCTCATATGACCTCCACCTAAAAAGTCAAAGACAGAATGTAAGTCAGAATTACCCACAAAATTCGCACATCATAAACTAAACCCGGCCCACAAGAATGGAACTCCCATTGCTCAAAACATCATATATAGCCAGTAACTGGTGAGAAACTAACCATTTTCAGGAAAAGTAGATGCTGGCACTTTTGAGAAATTTTCAGCCACAGCACTGATCTTTTTTTCATCAGAACTGTCTCGAGGTACAACGTTTGGCACTATTAAAGAGTTACCACTTGATTTCTGATACAACCGTACAACAGCTGGCTTCTTAGATTGCAAATCGTCGCGATCTTTGGATTCTGGTGGCACCACTTTATTACTTGAATCAACCTTCTTTAAAGTCTCTGAATGTTCGCAAGCTGTTTTTTGTCAATATTAAAAGACTGGTCAAGTTGGAAGTAAAAGAAGGAAAATAGAAATGAATGAGACAAGTATAAATACATTAAGGCAGTCTTACGTCGAGTCAAATTACATCTCTAAACCAGGAGTGACAAATTATTATTTTAAGTTTTGTTTTGAAAATGAAGAAGGCTAGTGAGAATACAATGCTTACAAACAACATATATGGTCTTCTCTCTTGTACCAGAATCAGGAGACCCAGCACGTGATCTCAAACTTGATGGAGGCTCATTTTCTTGTTTCCCCACTGTTCTGGATTCCATTGTAGATCTTGGTTCGGCAGTGGCATTATGTTCAGATAATATACCGTCCCGATATGGTTCAATAAGCTGAAATAGGAAAAAGTGTCCTAAGAACAGCATTGTCATAATGAAGATGAATCACTCGAGACTCGACTAATCATGGTTATGATCCCCATATACTTCAGCAATGAAACCATAAGAATACATGTAAAGAGAAAATTACCGAGATATCAGCAGCCCAAACCCCAACAGAGTTACAATAGAATGAGCATCCCAAAAGTTTATCATCATGAATGCAAAGGTCACCTAGAGTTGACCATCCCATATCAATGGTGTCATGTCCAATGATGGGTTCCCATGAATATACCTACCATGATGGACACAAAAAGGTGTAACTAATAATCACAAAATTTTCCTCTATATTTCTACAACGGGTCACAAACCTTAAAACTGTCCTCCAACCCACAAAACAAAGTCCTCCCATCAGGATGAAAGGTCATTGCACGCACTCCAGTTGCCTGTATGGAGAAACATAAAAACAACAAAACAAACTCATTGTGATGGTCTACATTAGGGAAGTAAAAAAGTCAAAAGGCTTGTACAGTTACCTCTGGTCTGGATGTTCCTATAAGTTCAAAGGTTTCCAGATCCCAAAACTTCACAGTTTTGTCTGCCGAGCCTGACAACCAGAATATTTTAATAAATGATGTACTGCTTGTAATATCGAAAACCAATAACACAGATAACCTTTTAAGTGGATAACCGATAAAATTAACTAATAATATACACATTTACATGTATACTAGAAGAAGCATTTGAGGCTTTTAAAAACGTATACTTTTACATGAAATATATGAATGTACCTGTTGCCAGTAAAAATTCAAGAGGATGGAAATCTATGGCCCGGATATGTCCGTCATGAGACTTAAAATCATGCAAAAGCTTTCCGGCAGTAAGATCCCATATCTGTAGTTAAGCAAAACCGCTTCATTATTGTTATTATTCATATATGAAAATAAGTAGATCAGTAAAGCTCAATATTACCTTCACTGAATTGTCTAATCCACCAGAAACCACCCATCGACCATCTGGGCTGAATCTTATGATGCCAATTCCTTGGCTATGACCTTTGTATGTATGCATACATCCTTTCTTCCGAATATCCCAAATCTTTAGATGGGTGTCCAAAGAGCCAGAAGCAAAAAACTCGCCAAATGGATGGAACTCAACCGCAGAGCAATTTGCTTTATGACCAGTAAAAGTGCGCACTACTACACTTCAATGGAAAAAAGATAGATCAGAAACGGAAATTGAAACTATTCACATAACATACAGCAGTATGTGGGGCACTATAATCTGATGTCATGTAGAATAAATTCTGGAACACCAAGGGAAACAGGTATTTATATAGAAGTAGAACAACAAGCAACTGTTTGACACTGACAGTGCGTCTTTTACAAAAATAGTGTTTCCATACTACATTGCCATGACAGCAAAATGCAAACATACTCTTTGCTTCTTCGAGGTCCCAAAGTTTTATCATTCCCATCGAAGCGCCAGCTGCCACCAAAGCCTCTGCTGAATCAAAAGCTACAGACTCAACTGGGCTTGTAAGTCCACATAAGCTCTGCACACAAAATAATTAAATATGAAATAAACTGCATCACATGTTAAAATCAGACCTTCCAAAGAGAATCCCTTAGTCATTAGTAACAGTCATTGATGTCAAAAGGTGGTACCCAATCTTCGTAACATACATAGATGGCTTTACCGACCCAGCACAACTGACATCTTTTCACATGTATATGCAACCCTTATTAATGGCTATCACATAAGAATCACCGTTCTTAACGTCTAGCTGCATAGACTTACTTCGCACAAGTGCAAGTGCAGCATGAACCAACACCAATGCACATAAAATTCAAGCACAAAATCTTAATTCCAGGCTTCAAATTATAAAAATGAGTGCTTCCACTAACCATCAAAGAAGTCGGTTTTCCCACAGACCAGAGACGCACTTGATGATCATCTCCTCCCGTTATAAACAGCCTCCCCGCCTTTTTACCAATCCTTACACAGTTTACATTGTCTGAATGCACCACCAATTCTTCTGTTTCAACTCCGTCAAGGCATTCAAAAAATACACATAAAAACAAATCACCACCCAAAAAAAAACATTTCCTCAACGAATCTTCAGCATTAAAAAAGCCCGATCATAGATAAAAATCAAAGTGGTCACCAAATTCTAACTCAACAATTTACCCTCAGAATTCCACAAACAACCCCAATCAGACACTACAAAAAACAACCCTAAACTCACACCCACCCAGCCATATCCAAAATCCAAAACAAAACAAAAAACAAATTAAATCACCAAACTTCAAATCAAAAACCACAACCGCAAGGATACGTAGCTTATATCCACGCTTAGCCATTCTCCAGTCTCCAAATTAATCGCCACTCAAACCGGACCACAACCGAACAGAGCAGCAGGATGAATAACAATGTCGGTGATGGTACGGATGAAGAGAATCTGAAGCTTAGGAGGAAGCGTGGAAGTGATGATCGACGACGAAATGAGCATCGGATGGGAGCGATTGACGGCGTGAAGTCGGACGAAGCAGATGTGCAGAGAATGAAGATGATGATGATGATGACGCAGAGAGGGACGAAATTGAAAAATGGAAAAATTGAATTTGATGATTTCAGTGCTGTGTGTGTGTGTTTATGTTATTTTAATGCGATTATTTAATTACATTAAAATAATCAAAAATACAATTATTTAATTACTTTTGCTGGCTCGTAAATTAAGCAAATTGAATCGATGGGAATTAAATATTGCACTTATTTGGTTGCTGATGGTGATTCTGACATAAGTAAGGATTATGCTCTGTAAATTTTACTCCAGTAAAAATATACATAATTTGTCTGTCCCCCACCAAAAAAAACAACGTTAGATTGAGATCCTATAATTTTTTCATCAAAATGATGTAATTATATTTAGTTTTATTTGCGATCAATAGTGTTGTTAGCATGACGCAGCATTTAGATTATGTATTGAACACGTTTATACTACTTATGTAAAAAAAACTAACAATAATTATTATTATCGGTTTTTTTGTTTTTGTTTTTTATAGGTGAAACATACAATACAATAGCATATTAGCATATCAAGTACATAATCAAGTTAAGCCTAAATGATTCATGACTGAATCCTTACCAACACATCAACAATGCGTTAGCATGTTTGCTTTTTCTATTTGAATTTCAAAAAAGTGTAAGAAATTTAGCATATCAAGTACATAATCGTTTAGATCACTTGATGTATGTAAAATGCAACATATGTATTTCTAAACTTTATAGGTTACATGCAACTCATTTTACATATAAACATCTGACAACTTGCGTGTTCAAATAATCTTTTAGTATCTCAACATGGTTGCGAGAGTACAACCAACAATACTGGGGAAGAATCACGTTCCTTAACCCTCGAAACAGTCAACACACATCCAACAAATAATACCTTCAGCACTTCCACCTGTAAGGGAAATAATCACTAAGTTCATGCTAGAGCTGATCGGGACAAATAACTCTCCACACGCACGAAGCGGACGGAATGATAGTCTCCAAGAAGTAGAATAAATCCCTAACACTAAGAAATCATGATTGATTCAACAATCAATGAGCCACGACTTCATTGACTTCATATTGTCAAATGAAATTGTAAATGAAAAAAGTATACCATTTATCGCAAAAATAAAAAAATCTTAAACGAGGGATGTAAATAAACCTACAGTCACATAAACTCTTATACTCATTCTTCAATATCAATTATCATTGAGAAGTTGATAAAAATACTTTACACTCTAACAAAAAAGTACAAGATACCACAACCTTGAGGCTTGAAGTGTAGTATATTGTGTCGGAAACTTTATAATCGCTTTGAGTAACAATGAAGGTCGGCTCATAATTTGATTTAATTTTAAAATATTGTTTGCTCTTATTATATCTATTCATATAAAAGAATAACAAAATCAACATATCGTCAAATAGATATTTTTTATTTTGCCCATCTCTTTAAAATTTTAAGTTTAAACATGGGTCCGGTTCGACCCACTACAGTTAAAAATTAAAAATTAAACAGTGAAGCGGAACCATTGTGAAGTTTGAGCGGGAATCGAATGGACACACGAGAAAAAATTGAAAGTCACCTATTCGAAAGATATTTATAAAGCAAGGTAATGTAAGTTTGTCATCCACATTTCCGTCGGGACGACGGGCGAAACGTTTGTATACATATAATAGAATAAGATCATACCCGCAGGGACAAAGGCTTAAATATGAATTGTCGATTTTGTCATTGACTCTATAAATAATTACCAATCTATCATTAATACAAGCAAAGGCGCAAAGCATTTTTTTTATCCCAAACGCTTTTTATCGCACGTCGCTCACACTACTACACGACCTTCAAAAATCTACTCTATATAAATTATGTCCATATATTCGGCTCTGTCACGCAGCCTTGCAATGCTTGCATAGCGACTTTCGAGATTTTACCACATGGGTCCAACCCGACCCATTCAAAAAATAAAAAGTGGAACGGGAAACGTTGGGAAGTTTGAGGAGAATCGAATGGAGACACGGAAAAAAATTGAATTTCTAAGAGATTTCGAAAGAAATGAGAGAAGAACATTTTCAAGAAATCATCGTCGGATTAAGGTTGTCCAAGTTGGAGACATAGGAATCGAACACACCTGATTCAGAAGAGATTTTGTAAAGCGAAACAACAAGCATATGTTCCCCATATTTCTATCTATATATATGATTTCCAAATAAATTTTCTTATTTATGGATTATCATACAAAAATACCACGTCACATATTTCTCTTTGTCATGCCTTGTTGGTACTCAAGACAACAATGGGAACAAATGAGTGCGACACTTGCTGACCTTTTTAATCATGACCATGTATTATGGTACAAGTGGCAAATCCGTCGTCCCGACGAAAATTTTCTCCATGTTTTAATTCAATTTTAATAAAGATTTCCAACGTTTCTCTCTATAATTTTATTCTTGTAATTGAAATTTTTGAATGCTACGTATTTTTTAATTTTTTGAATATAGTTCTATTATATTATTTTTAATTTTGTGACAATCCGTCAACCCGAATCAGAAATCTATACATAAAAAATTGGTCAAATATTCGGTCTAATACTGTTAAATATACAATTACATACCTTTAAATAAAGTCATATAAAAACAAATACGGCCAAATACGGCCAAATATGAAATAATAGGAACAAATATGTGTGTATGGCGTGTGATGTAAATAAAAGTATGGGTAAGAGTATTTTTGTCAAATGAAGTTTTGTTTTGTCTTTATCCTTATTTTGTTTTATTATCCTATAGCGCCGAAAATCAGGGCTTTAGCGACAAATTTTTTCGTGGGTGTTTGTGTGTTAAGGATTGTATTCTATTATTCTATTAGATACTTTAATAATGTTTATTAGAACATTCACGCCTCTGTTTGATTGCGAAGAAAAAGAAGAGAAAATTAAAAAATTAAAAAATTGAATGAATAAAATATGTGTTTGATTAGAAGGAAAAAATGAAAAAATTAGCCAAAACGAGATCAAATTTTCCTTACAACTTTCTCATGAAAAAATTATTTCTCTTTAAATTTTCTTTTCCTCACTTTTTTCCTACAACCAAACGGAGCCTTAAAGATTATAAATTGAACATTACATCATTTAAAAACAAATTAATTTTTTTATTTAAAGTGATATGACATTGTTTCGAAAGAGAAGTGGTGATTGTCGATCGAGGGGCAGTTCGCTACTTGATAAGCCGGATAACGTCGTTGTAAGTAGGGCTCTTGTCGTCTTCCTTTTCGGCGGCAGTGGATCCAAATCCCCCAGACCTAAATTTGCGAGTCGTTTCGCCCGAATTCAGTCCGATTCTCCTGTCGAATCGTCTAGTGGAGAGCGTTTACGGGTTCTGTGTACCCCTTGTATAAAATCAGAGTATGATGAATGCGAAAATGTCACCTTTAGGAAAATCAAAGATGAGGTCCTCATGGTTTCTAAACATCCGTTGATTACTAGTGGAGTTGCCGGTGGTCTAGGATTTGTGGCATGGAATTGGCCTAGAATCTTCTTCTATTGTGGCACCATGCGCCTATTGATGAGTGAATAGAAGAGTGTCATGCAAGCAAAAGAGGTGATGAGACGTTTGCCGAACTAGTGGCGCTTTTTTATAAAGAAAGTGCGGATGAAGAGGTCGAGGATGAATTGTTATGCAATCAAATTTCAAACTATTGGATTTTGGGATTATTCAGGGAGTATAGTGGGTGGTACTACTTCAGACTTAACGACGGACATTAGGGTTCGAGTAGTGGTTCTGCTTGGCCCAATTGGAATAATTAATTTCTGTTCTACGTTATTCTCTGACGTGGATCCCAGTTCCTATTTCTCTCCTCAATCGCGGTGCAATTTGTGATGAGCGAGAGGCTTTTCATTTCTCTCATCTTCTGCGGCATCTAGCATTTAGTTGTTAGATTGCTCAGTTGTTTATTTATTTATTTTATTTTATTTAATTTTTTATTGAATATATGAAAGCGATTTTGTTCGATGATTGTTTTTCGTTATATTGTTGATATACATTGATCTGATTCCGAATTATGTTAGCATGTTGTATATCAAGTTGTACTAGTATTAGTTGCACAGTTTTACCTGTGCTTTTAACATTCATTAAACTATAGTATATATATATATTAAGCATTATAATAATTACCTGTGATTTAGAAAAGCAGCGGTTGAGAAAGGTGGATTTGGGTTGAAGTTAAGTGGATTTGTAGTTGTGTTGGTTGATGAGTGTGAGGATAAGACGTAGGGAGTTAAGGGGTATTTTTGAAACCCAAAAAGTGGAGGGGTATTTTCGGAAGTTAAAAAGGGTCATGCAGTTCCAACCGGCAATTAGGCCCTTTACACTTTAAATATAGATAGATACTATTAATTTCCAAAAATTATAATAAAAAAAAGAAGAAGAGAGAAGTGGTGATGATCATCTACGATTGGTATTGTGACATTTTCAATTTAAAAACAATCACACCGCATGTTCGTGGTCGCACGTTGTCTGTTCAGTCTATATGTACACACGTCGGCCAATGTGACACCGGATGTAATCCCGATCTGAGAAAGTTTTGCTTTCAGCTG
>JAWWMW010076040.1:0-13519 GCA_035048345.1 Echeveria elegans
TGATCGAATTTATATGATAAAAGCGAAGAATATAAGCAAATAGGTGTCTAAATAATAGACTATTTTGACACCGATCACCAATCTCCTTCAGTCGACTAGTTACCCACGTAACTAGGAACGATCTCACGCAACCTTCTTCAAAGGATATTGGTGTTTGGCTTCAAGGTATTTGCGTTTATATGTGTTTAAGCTTATGAGATTCGTTATTGGTATTGGGAGTATGCTCCTGTATTTATATGCTCCAAGACCTCCTTTTTGGAACTAGGAAATATGGACGAATTACTAAGACCGTTCCTTTTGGAAATTTTCGAATATTTGATTTTTTTGGAAATTTTCCAAATCCTTGTTCCAATGAAGATTTCTTCCGATATTGTTGGCGACCTAATTCACGCTTTAGGCAATCAAGGTTCTTTGACTTTGATTTTAGAATATCTCCAAACTTTGGCTTCAAGAGCGATCTGGGTTCTGATCTGGACAATGCGATCTGAAGCTCAAGCTGTAGCTTCATCTTCAGCTTCGCCTACATCTTTATCTTTAGTTCAGTTTTGCTCCCAAAGGATGATATACAATCGATAGAACAACAATCTCCATTTTGGTCTCTTTTGGTAAAACTGCTCTTTTTCAAAGTTCTAAACAAACAACTATTTCTAAGATACAGATTACACTATACCTTGACTTATACCATGATTTGTAGAACTTTGACTTCTAAAATATTCTCCCCCTTTTTGACAAAATGAGCGACAAGGAGACAAGGTTTGGGATTTAAGGAGCTAATCATTACAAGCTTGAGATTGAATTGACCCCTTAGTCTTCTCCCCCTCAATTACAGACCCCCAGAGTCTTGGTTTTATCTTCACTAAGATTTCAGAATGCTAATGTTCATCAATTTGGAACAAAATTTTGTGATTTCTCTTTAACAGTCGAACTAAAGCTGAATCTATAGATGATGCTTTAGCGGACACGCATCAGCTTCTGACTGAACCTCAGACTCCACTGAGTATCTGAAACTCAGTTTGCAGCTGGAGCTGTAGTTAAGGCTGTAGATCCTCAGTTCGCAACAGAAAGACCCAAGACTAGTCTAAGTGTTTCAACCTGAACTTCCTTTAAGGCCTTTGTGAATACTTCTGTTAGTTACTTTACATGCTCCAATGAATTTATCTTCTCATCCACTGATTCTCGAGTGAAGTGATGCTTAATGTCAATATGCTTTGTCCTTGAATGTTGAACTGGAAATTTTTATCGGTTGAAGATACTTTTGTTGATCCAAGAATTTTGCTCCAAGTTCTGTTTAGGGATGCGAGGAGCATATTGAATCATTCTCTTTTGACTGAGTTTTGATGAGAAACATATGTCATGTCCCTAGATCGAGCTCTAGGTTGATCTTTAGGTGCTGGAACAGGTGACCTCCAGAAATGTGAATTCATTTCATTCTTTTCATATGTTGCAGGTTTCCTTCGGTACACTTTCAAAAATTCAGCGCACTTAGTCTGAATATGGCCTGATTTGCTACAGAAATGTCACACTCGAGTATCTTTGTTCCTAAGTTGGACCGGATCTGTAGCAGCTTCTGTAGGTGGCTCTGGAACTGCAGCGGAAACAGTTGCTGAAATAAACTTAGTTTCTTCAGTCGTTTCTTATCCTTCTGAACCAAGTTGAGGATGTCCTTTATTGCATAATATTTGGGCTGCCAGAACCTTTCCTAGGTTTCTTGATCCTGTACTCATCATGCTCATAAACCTTTTCTCTTTGGCTTGCTCATACTTGGTTACTTTGTGAGCTTCAGCTTCTTTCTTCAACTGCCTCTCAAGCTTAGTTATTTTTTCTTCCAGTACCTGCTTTTGCAGTTTCAGATTACAGGTTTCTTTGAGAAGGGATGAGTACACTTTCAGTGTTTCTGTCCATTGCGTAAATAGTTCGGCGTACTTCTCAGCTATAGCTTCGTCTGTAGGTTCTTCATCTGAGTCATCATCATTGGTTGCAGCTTTAGTCCTTTCTTGTTCAGTGATGTATGTAAGAGCTATTAACCCATTTTCTTTATCATCCGACTGTTTGGAGTCTGACTCAAGGGATTTGTCTACCATTTTCTTTCTTCTGAGAGCAGTAGGACATTCGCTCTTAAAGTGACCATAACCTTGACATTCATGACACTGAATGTTGTCAAAAAAAAAATGGTGTTATTCTTCTCTTCTCCCTGATTTCTATAGTGTCTTTTGACAAACATTTCTAACTTTCTGACCATAAATCCAATATCTTCAGGATTGTCTTCAGGTCGAGCTTCAGATGGAGCTCTAGACGGGACTTCAGCTTTTAGACCAATATTGTAATTGGTTTTCTTTTCTGCATCTTGTTTGTTTATCAGACTTTCAAACATTCGAAGCTCTCCATTAATTCATCTAGGGCTGAGTTTGGACAGATTGTTTGAGTCTGTGATTGAGCATATCTTCATATTGTAGCTTGCTGGTAGATATCTCATAGTTTTCCTTACAAGGACTTCACATATTTTGACCTAGAGCTGCAGCTTTTCACTAGACACATCCATAAGTCGAGTTATAAAATCAGCTACATATTCTTGAACACTCATTCGTAATTCCTCAAATTTAGCAGTGATCATCTGAAGTCTATTTATCTTGACTTTCGATGTTCCATCAAAGTGGGTACATAGAATTTTTTAAGCTTTTTTAGCTGATCTGCAGTTGGAGATAAGTTTAAAATTCTTCTCTATGGTAGCAAACAGACTGTTGATAGCTCGTGAATTATAGGATGTCTGTTCTTTTTCATCCTTTGTCCATACTGATTCTTTTTGAGCTCTGGCTTTCCTTCAATGTTTGTTATAACATGAGGTTCTCATCCTCTTCAACTGCTTTCCAAGCTTCTTCACCAATGGATTTGATGAATGCTTCCATTCAAGATTTTCAGTATCCAAAATTGGTGTTCGTGTGGAGTAGTGGTGGGCGAGTGATACTTCCTCCTTCTTGCATTGACATCTTCAAGTGTTGACCGTTACTTTATTTTGTCTAGTAGCAGCTCTGATGCCAATTGATATTATGTTGGTGTGACAGAATGTGTTTCTCAGGTACACTTGTAGCACGAGCTGTAGGTTGTGCTGTAGTGGAAGCTATAGATGCAAAGTAAAAAAACAGCACAACGTTCGTTAACCCACTTCAGCAATCAACCTATTGTGGAGAGCCTAGCTTAGTAATGTTCTCTTATTGATTATTAGAACATGTACAAGGATCTTTTATGCTTATCTTAGCAACCTTTACAATTCTCTCAACTCAGAGTTCACTACCTATACTACATATCCTAATTAATAGTATAGTTATTTCTGCTCAAGCGCTCCACATCTACTCGAACTGATCTCCTTCAATCGACTAGTTACCCACGTAACTAGGAATGATCTCGCGCAACCTTCTTCAAAGGATATTGGTGTTTGACTTCAAGGTATTTGCGTGTATATGTGTTTAACACTACATCATTCTAGCGAATTTGAGTCCACATGTTAGCGTCCACTAAATAATGGACGCTAAATTTGCGTCCAAATAGACGCTATTTTTGTAAATGGTCGCATATAACAGCGTCCATATGAGCGCAGATGTAATGTTGGACGCTAATTTGCGTGGAAAAAATTCACGAAATAAAGAGCAAAAATTTGGCGAGAGACATTATTAGCATCCACGTGAACGCTAAAACAGAGCGAAAATTTGGCGAGTGACATTATTAGCAATTGCATTTTTCAAAAAAAATATACTAGTGTCCACGTGGACGCTACAATTTATATATATTTTTTAAAATAAATATATTAGCGCCCACGTAAACGCTAGCTTTTGTATATTTTTAAAAAGAAAATATATTAAAATCTACGTAGACGCTAAAATTAGTAATTTAAAAAAAAGAAATATAGACGCTAACGTTTGTATGTTTTTAAAAAAGAAAATATATTAGCGTCCACGTGGATGATATAATTAATATTTTTTTAAATAAATATATTTGGACGCTAATGTTCAATCTATATAAATCTGCATTCGATGAGTATTCATTATAACTTTCAATTGAGAAGATTGGAGAGATGAATGGAGAAGATAATCTGTCGGAGTTTTTCAAAGTTTATATTACACAACACAGTTCTGAAAAATGGTAAGTTTATTCTTTACACTTTTAATAAGTTTTGTGATTATATGAGATTTAACCGTTTTAATTTTTTATTGTAGTTGATACATCGCGAGTTTATACCTTATCTTGGTAGTAAGAAATCCGATTTTGGTAAGTTAACCGGTCCAAGCGAAAAGCTTTGGAGAGTTACTTTGTCTGAGGAGAGTGAAGATTTGTATTTTACTCGTGTATGGAAAAGTTTTAAAAATGATAACATGTTGAGTGATGGGAATTTCTTTTTTCAAATATCATGACAATTTGGTGTTTAGTGTTGTTATATATGATGAAACTATATGTGAGAAAGTTGTAAATGATGATGATAAATGATTTTTTTTATAAACCAACTAACGTTAATGTGGTCGCTAAAGTTTATTGCTTTTATTTAATTACGAATTTAGCGACCACGTGACAAATTAGACAAAAATTTATTGTTTTTATATTTGATTATGAATTTAGCGATCACGGACACATTGCGTCCAAATGGACGTAAAATCCATATTTTCTCTTCCCATTAGCGTCCACGTGGTCAGGAGAGACTGACGAAATGTTTGCTGCATTACTGTACGATTCAATACGAAGGTGGTCCGAGCAATGATCAGCCGACTAATTATGTTATGATGGAAAACATTGAGGCACCACATATTTCACAGTATAATGATTTTCAAAAACTGCAGCATATGGTGTACGACGGATTTGGTGTGCAACCTAATGTGAACATTGGAGAAATTGCAGATCCATCACACACATGTCCTCGTCCCGAGGCACCGAATTCGAAAGCACAACGAATGTACGACATGTTAGACGCTGCGAACAGGCCGTTATGGCCTGGTTTCGACATCAGTCAGTTGGCAGCTGCGACAGAAATGCTAAGTCTCAAGTCCAAATTTCGACTGACGGAGCGAGGATACGACATGATTTCAGGTTATGTTAGACGCATTTCACACCCGAGACAACACTATCAGAATCATTTGATGACACTACAAAATTGGTGGAGGGTCTTGGGGTGTCGTTCGAACAATTGACTGTTGCAGAAATCAATGTATATATACTGGGGTACAGATGCGTTTACATTTCATGCAAGACATGTCACCATCCGAGATGGAAACAAGGTAAGACGAAGCTGGTGTCATTTTCACGTATGTTTTATTTGCCCATAACTCAATGTCTGCAAAGACTATATTCTTCTAAGGCGACTGTCTCACACATGCGTTGGCACTTCGAGCATGTTGAAGAAGACTGTGTAATGTTGTATCCTTCAGATGGAGGGGCCTGAAAACATTTCGATAAGGTGCATGTTATTTTGCTTCAGAGGCTAGAAATGTCAGGTTGAGGTTATCTACTAATGGGATCAATCCATTTTGGGTCTCGGGACAACAATACTCATGTTGGACAGTTATTCTGTCAACCGTACAACCTTCCCCCATCCATGTGTATGCGGGATGCGATTATGTTTCTAACTGTTATTGTTCCAGGCCCGAAGAGTCCAAAACAGAGGTTGGACGTGTATCTTCAACCGTTGATATCTTAACTGCAAAGTTTGTGGCATAGCGGATCGGTCACACATGACGTGTCAAAGCATCGCAATTTTGTTATGTGGGCCGCTGTAATCTGGATTATCAGTGACTTTCCTGCATATTCCATGTTGTCAGGTTTTATAACCTAATCATAATCGGTAATAAGGTCATTTATTTTCATATATATATAATATTGTATGTTATGTTTAATTGAATTAATTAATAATATAGGTTGGAGTACAGCTGTGAAATACGCATGTCCTTACTGCATGGAGAACACTTATGCAGTTTACTTAAAGAATGGGCGTAAAATGTGTTGGTTTGACTGCCATAGAAAATTCCTGCCCAGTGACCATCGTTTCCGCAACAACATGAATGGTTTCAAGAAGGGGTTAATTACAAAAAAGACATTTCAGATGACACCTCTCCGTTTATTTTTCACACTTAAAGACCTCCACATTTCCGCCGCTATCATTTCGACATCCTCCGTTATAATTATGGGCAATTAACCCCTTAATCGTTATTTTAAAAACTTTAGGGGTCAAATTACAAATGAATAGCGAATTCTTGCGACGCATATTATGAGGCGGTCGGTGGTGTTGGCCCTGTTGGGGCAGTTTTTGGAATTGGAGGAGCAGCGTCCGAATTCTTCAGCCAGCAGATTTTCCAGCTCCCGACGCGAGCCCGCTCGACCGATCTAGCTGCAGCGCTCCAATGATCAGATGTCAGCAGAGTTAGAGCAAGTCAAAAAGCGGATGGCGGGATGAAGGATTTCAAACAGAGGATGGAGATTTTCATGGCTCAGATGACGGCCAATCAATCAGATCTGTTGTCTTCCAATCAAGCCCTGCCACCACCTCTTCCGCCCCCACCAGCGTCTTATGCAGATTAGATTTTGTTAAAAAATAAGAATTTATGTAAAATATTTTATTTTCAATTATTCAAAATTTATAAAAATTAATTTTAATTTTTTTATAATTATATATTTTTGTAATCAATTTTTATTAAAATAAGTTTAAATTAGCGACCACGTGGACGCTAATATATCTCTCTTTTTTTCGTAAATGCAAATAAATTAGCGGTCACGTGAACATTAATTTATTTTTATTTTTTTATAAATTAGCGACCATGGCCAATCAAAAGGTTTGCAACCACGTGGTCGCAAAATTTTTTGCGCCAACGCATGCTTTGATTGCATGTGATGATTATTGTTCTTGCGTAGCTTAGCGGTGAAACTAGTCTGATATCAATTGCATGATACATGTGAGATGCATGATAGTGACTAAGCTTAGCAGTAGAATTAGTATGATGTTTTGACTACGTAATTTTTATATGTATTTGAGATTTTAGCTAGTAATATTAGATTGAACACAATCAATTGGGTAAGTTTCTAGCGAGATTATTTAATAGAATAGGTATCGTGACACTCTAGCGGATAAACGTAGGTTGTATCCTTAACGGGAACAACTATTTTAATTCACCATATTTGTACATAATAAGTCAAAGATTACTAGTCGCAGTGCAATTTCCTGAGTTGAAATTTCTTTTTATCGAATTTAGTCATAGTTTAAGTGACACAAAGAACCTTGCAAACCCCTTTTTTAGTCTTATATAGATCTCATTTGAAGTTTGACACGGTTTTTAAGAAAATTGTGTTATGTGAGGTAAAAGTAGGAAAGAGAATGAGTGAAAAGTGAATAGATTGGAGAAAGAGTGTAAATGTAAGTGAAAAACATTTCCATTTAAGGAAAGGAGACTTATATTTTGGGACGCCTAAAAAGGAAAGGAGAAGTATATAATGGGACGGAGGGAGTATATAGATAAGTGACGCGGATGTACCTTACCTGCAGTGCTTTCTGAATTCTATTGAGTTAGTGTTCTGATGCTGGAAAGGTTTATAGCTAGCTGTTCATGCGTCGTTACGTTCGGAACAGTCTTTACGTCAGAGGTTTATGCCAGTCGCGCTAAATTGTCTTACCATATTTGACTTTTAGGGGCCAGCTGAATAAGAATGCCCAACAGTCCGATATTATTTACTCTCCTGGAAATGCTGCTTCAACAACCTATTGCTATGTTATTTTGGACGCCGTATAATAAAAATAAAAAATCTTTTCAGTGCTTGGAAAGTCTGAACCCTTGCCTTTGCCACTATACTAAGCTAGCTCTTAAAAGTCCTCATGATCTGTATTACTCAGTTACCAGGTTGCGGAAAGTATGCTGTTAGGCATGGAACCCGAGCTATTGCTGCAAATGATGCCATTTCACGGATTGTGACAAGGTTTCTAGATTTTGTGGGGGATGTTTTTGCTGTCAATAAATTTGGCGTTCATGCGGATACTTTTGTCACGGATGGACTTTTCAGTATTCTGTAAGAAGTCCTAACATGAAAGATGTGGAGATATATTCACTGTAATACCCTGAAGACTTGCAGATGATTATGCATCATTTATTTCAAGTCGAACCAGATATATATACTGTGTCGTGGAAATGAGCATTGTCTGTATCAGCTATGGTGTATCTGCAAACTCTCGGTAAATTCCCCTGATCTTGTTGTAAGTAAAATGCTATTATAATTTGGTTAAGGGGTTTTCTGGATGAGGTTATTATTTTTGTACGCCCGACCAAATTTAGGGGATTGCAGGCAGATGTGAAGAAAACTGGTAACAAGAGACAGTTTGAATTGATAAGCCACCAAAGTTTTGTACTTGTAATTATTGGCTCGGTACAGGACTTGATGTTAGTATTATCATTTATTTAACTTTGACTATTTAAGTAGTCTTCGGAATAAATTAATTTAGAGTCGCTATATATATATATTTGATAGGGTGAGTAGTAAAAAAATTGTTTAAGAAATCAAGTTAATATCTAGTACATAATCTCCATTACAGCATTCGCCACTCGACAACTCCATCAAGAATTTCAACAATATCTCTGAGAATGACTCCTCAAACCAATATACTGTTTTCACGCCGAAGACAGAAAAAATAAAAGATCTTCATGAAGGAGAATAAAATCCTCCAACAATATGTGGAAAAATATGATGAACTTGAACTCTTGATTAATCATTTGACTAACACATCAATCGACAAGCCACATTGACCTATTCTTTATATTAACAGTTTAGAAAATAACCCTTTGTTTTTGCAGTGAGATCAGAGTTCAGTTAGCTTCATTTTTGACAGCGTCATTATGTTAACCTGAACGAAGACAGTTTCAAATGTCAGCCACTTCAATAGTATTGCTTTGTTGTAGGCTAGCCAAGCTCGGGACCAAGATGCGTTTTTCCTGTAGGATGCATAGACTTGTTCCGGCCTTCAAACCGGGTCAGTTTTGTCTGGCTCCAAAGATGAAAGATGACTCTGAAATATAGATCCTCAAAATAGGAAAAGGTCTTAATAAGAACTCCATAATTAGTTTGTTGCTCCCATCATTATGGCCTTATGGGGTATGATGGTGAATTGTAAATTTAGTGTAATTCAGTTCATGTCAATTCAATTCGGTCTACCTTGCGTTCTTTACACATCTTAACATACTTTTTGATTCTATCTGGGAGAAGAAAATAACACGACCATAGCCTTACTCATGGCCGTCTTAAGAGACAAGAAACCAGACTTATTTGCATAACCTAACTTAACAAAACTACCAAGTTCATGAGGCAGAAGAAAGTTATCAGTAATACGTCTATCTGGGAGAAATGCACCTTGAACTTGTGAAATGATTTCAGGTAAAACTTGTTTCAATCGATTGGATAGGAGCTTGGTAATAATTTTACTGGTAAAATTGCTCATGAGATCGGACGAAAATCTTCCACTTTAGAAGGGTCTCTTAATTTTGGAATCAGTGAAATTACCGTGTAATTTATGGCCTCTTCCAGTTTGACATCATTGAGCATCTTCAAAATGTTCTTTCGCAACATCATTTTCAATTGAACACCAAAACTTTTGGAAGAATATGCTGAGAAACCATCGGAACCCGGAGCCTTTGTGGGATGCATTTGAAATAATGCTTCTTTAACTTCCTGTGAAGAGAAAGTTGCATCTGAAAAATTTTGGAAGCTACAGATAACATATGACTATCACATTGAATAATTGAAATCATATGACTATCACATTGAATATTATTGCTTTCCCTGGATTTCTCAAAAGTTTTCTCAAAAATAAACTTCATTATGAACCAATAAATTACACAAACAATATAAATTAAAAAAAGTTTTCTCAAAAATAAAAGTGATACTTCTATGAAAATCATCCTATGGAGCTATTGGTTTTCAATAATTCACGATTTCGTAAATAACAAACTTCATTTGTATAATCTTTACTAATCCATTCTCCATAAGATGTGGAGTATATTTTTATTACATTTTCAATTAGTATGAGTTCTGATTAAATGCATTTTGCATTCATCAACTCATCAAATGAAAACTGTCTATGCGTGCATCATTTTCTGATTAAATGAGTATAAATGGGCGTCTGTATATCTTACGAATAAAATATCTAAATTGATCAATCTCTCAATATAGTCTATCTTTGCCATTTGGTTTTACTATACGATTGTTAGTACATCGTTTGTAAAAAAGGTAGATAATGGATTTTTTTCCCGATAATGGATTATAGGGGTACAAGTTACAATAACATCTAGTACATATAATCTAAAGTGAAGCACAGGTCACATAGGACTACAATACCCAACAAATCAGCAAGCATATACATGCATTGCTCTCATAACCCTCTCGACTTCCCTCATTAAAGGGTTAGCTATGGGAAAATAAACGACCTTTCTAAAACAACAACAGTCACCAAGAAGCATTGAGAGCCCCAACAATGACTGCCCGCCTTCCCTCACCAAAGCATTGGCGTCTCGACTTAATCCAAGGAACTCCAACGCCTCCAAACTCTGACAAATCCTGCCTTGTGTAGCAACACCGTCTTCATAGCCACCATCTGCTTCCACCATGCGAACCACGCTCTTGTTAAACTCATATCTGCTCGTCGGAAGAGACCCTGACGGAAGAAACAAAAAAGAGAAATAGCAAACAAAACAAACGACTTTCTTAAGACGGACTTTTTTATTTCAATGGTAGGTTATATTGTTGGAATAGTTGATCGCCATACCATGATAATGGACTTTAAATTTGTGACTAAAGAATGGAACACACACAAAGCGACACTTAAGGTTAAAACACGGAATAATTCATTAGACCCAAGTTTTTCTCCCCCTTTATTTACTCATCACATTTCACATAAACAAACACTCATTTAGCTTTATAACATAACTAGCCTTTTTCTTTCACTCTATCTGTCAGCACTGAATTGATAACAATATGTTTAGATCTACAAGCCAAAGCCGAGTTGCTGAAGAGTATTACGCTCATGCGCCGCCACCTTCTTCCAAGCCACCACCTTTATCCATTAGACCGCAGTACCTTGAAGCCCAGGAGCTCCTTCCCACGTATGATCCATCCTCTATCCTGGGTAAGAAGGACAGAAATCGTGCAAAATTTGTGGATAACGCTGTTCATGCCATTCCTCTCGTGCTTCTCATATGCGGTCTAATATTGTGGATATTCTCAAATCCAGGTAGTGTGTTTCGAACAATGGTCGCGTTTTAAAATGTACTCAGACGGCGGAATATATTTTTCACATCACAAATTTAATTTTTTTTTTCCGAATGTCGAAAAACTACTTTGAAAACACACAACAGACTATTACACTGTTAGATTGATGTCATTCCAAAATTAAGAACTAGAATATTTTTATACTGATCAAAGATACTATTTTCGATAAACCATTTGTTTAAATCACATTTTCTCATTACATAATTGTCTACATTTTTTTTGAGTTGGTATTAATTACTCGAATTATTTTTGGGTGGAAATGCTGGATCAAGTTTATGATTTAAGGTTGTTTTAATGGAGTGCAGATATTGATATGGGATTAAAGGTTGATCCAATTGCGAAAAAGATTGAAGGACTGACAATTGAGGGAGATATTGATAGCGATAGTGATGGAACTCAAACTGGATTTTTACCAGTGAATGTGGAAGAATCGTCGGATACGACCAGTACACAGTTAAATATAGAGAAACGCTTCGTAAAACACAAATAATTGAATATTTCATGTGCTCTATTTTGTAAGATTGGTAAGCACATTTTGTTTAATAAATATATATATTTTTAATATATTTTGTCAAAAGAGAATCGTTTAGAATTTATATTATGTTATTTGTTGAAAAACATCTACGATCAATATGATAATAAAAAGATAGAGTGTCACTATCACATATCTTTCGTTCATCATAAAACAGTTGAAATATAAACTTTTCTGATTGATTACTGTTGAAATATAAACTTGATTCTTGGAATGGAGGATCAAATTAAAAGATAATTTAGTCAAAGTATCATGTGAATAAATCGAATTGTAAGAAAGTCAAGGAGAAGACCATAAACTGATGAAGGCTCGACGGGACAAGACGGCTAACTAAGTGGACGAAGATCCCTCTGCTCCATCCGCTGAAATGTCACTACAAGAATCTGGTGTTTTAGCGTTCAAATAAATATGGACGCTAATTAGCGATCACATGGACGCTATTGCAGAACGGACGCAAATTTCAACGATCACATGGGCGCAGAGAGTCATTTGGATGCTATTTTGCGTGAGAAAATTTGGCGGAAAAAATTAGAGTCCATATAGCGACCATGTGATCGTCAATCCGGCAAATATTAGCGTCCACGTGGTCGCTAAATGGATTAAATATTATATATTTCGTATAAATAATTCATTTTAAAATAAATTAAAAAAATAAAATAATTTTTTAGCGTCCACCTTGTCGCTAATATTTATTTTTTATAAATCGAATTAAGTCGCTAATATTTATTTTATTTTTAAAGTTATTATAAAATGAACTTTATTTTATGAAATATATGATATTTAATTCATTTAGCGACCAAGTGGTCGGTAAAATGTATTTTTTTATAAATTGAATTAATATTAGCGAAAAAGTAGTCGCTAATATTTATTTTTTATAAGTCGAATTAATTTTAGCGACCATGTGGACACAAATGAATTTTATAAATTTTTTATTGATCATCGCGTTCTACATCTTTGTCACACATAATGTCATCATATATGGTGACAGTAAATATCAAATTATCATGATATTTAAAAAAATAAAAAATCAAATTCATTCATCATATTGTCCTTTATAAAGCCTTTATACCCACAAGTAAAATATATATCCACACCCTCATCCGACAAAGTAATTCTCCAAGTTTTTCCGTTTGGACCAGTCATCTTACCAAAATTGAATTTTTCGTACTTAGAAAAGGTATAAACTCGCGTGGAATCAACTACAATAAAAAATGAACGGTCAAATCTACTATAATAATACAATTCAATTCACAACACACAAACATCCACACAAAAAAATTCGTCTTTAAAGCCCTGATTTTTGTCGCTAAAGATCATAGGATAATTAAACAAAATAAAGATAAAGACAAAACAAAACAAAATATTATTTGACAAAAATACCTCTCCTCATACTTTTATTTACACTACACGCCATCCACACATATTTGTTCCTATTATTTCGTATTTGGCCGAATTTGTCCGTATTTATTAGTATATGACTTTATTTAAATGTATGTGACCATATATTTGATAAGTTTTAATTGTATTATCTAGATTTCTGCCTTCTTACACTGTATTTTACCAACTATTTGTTACTTAAATATATTTGTTTATATTATACCGAGTATTTGAATATTTTTAACCGTATTAACCGTACATGTATTGACCAATTGATATTATTAAAAGATATTTAACGGTATTTGAGTAACTTTTAATCATATATACCATATT
>JAWWMW010076051.1:0-23618 GCA_035048345.1 Echeveria elegans
CTCAATGAGAGGCCTACTATTCCTTCCCCCTTTTGGCATCATCAAACAAGGTTCGATTACCCACCAAAGTTAGCAAATGAAAGGGTTAGTCCATATAGTCAAAATGCACAGTTAATCAAGCAAGAAACAGAAACTTGAAGATTAAAAACTGAAAGTTCAAGGGCATGCAGGAATATTTCACAGTCACATCAAAAAAAAGTTTAATGCGGGTTGGGTTAAAGGAGCGGGCAAGGTTCATGACTGACAAGGGTTCGCGTATGCTGACAAAGGTCTGAAACCTTGTCCCGAACACTGGTTTCCTACACATTCTTCAACCCCTGAAAACCCTCAGATTTGTTTTTGACTTGTTGTTGTCGTCGCCTCTACTTCTGCTGGTGTTGGTTGGCACTGCTGCACGCCTATGCAATTGAAATTGTGCTAAAGTTTCGTGCAATGTAAGACACCACAGCTTAATCAGTTCAGTTATGTTGGTGTTTTGATTTAATGTGATTTAGTTGAATGTGTTTCTATTCTACTAGCAGATTCTTACATTGTCAATTTGTCATTCATGTTTATAAATTGTTTCGTTGCATCACATATTATTTGATCAATTCATTAACTTTTACTTATTATTATAGATTTCATTTGAACCAAATGACGGATAAGAGAGCTCTGGAGCGTTAAAAAATTTATTACAATGGTTCCCTCCCGTAAATGCTAGTGAGGATCAAAATGATGTGGAAGGAAGAGGAGAAAAGGTTATGAATGTTTCCGACAAAGTGCTAGATACAAGCTCTTTTTTATTTACTCCATTGGTATATAGTCAAAGTGAAAGAATTGAGGAGGAAAATTCATTGGATATTACATCACTTGAGAGGCATCCTGGAAAACGAAGCTGTAAGTATTCTTCGAATGAACGTGATGAATACTATATCTGATTTATCTCATTTATTGGTGGAATCAGGGAAGTCATTATTTTATCCTATGATGTATCAATTGATATGTCTTAATGATCTACAGCTACAACAGAAAGAGCATTCTCCTCTATGAACATTATCAAGAGCAATCTCTGAAATACGATGAATGAGAATTTCTTGATGATCTCATGGTTCTTTTGTCGAAAGAAGTTTTACGATATGTATTAGTAACGATGATGGAATTGACGAGTTTGAAATGACCGGACCGCGTAGAGTTAATTTTAGCTTGCATTTTGTATAGTTTGGATGATGTTATAAAGGCGGTGCCCCTTTTTGATGATGTTATAATCGGCGATGTGGTAGTTTTTTTGTTCCATTATAAATTGTATATTTTGTCTACATTTACTTTAGCCATACGATTCCTGGCTCCGCCACTGGTTGGAGGGTAGGCGAGGGGTCGTGGCTGCATTAATGGCGAGATTGTGTTGTTTATGTCGCCGTTTGGATGTTGCAGGGAGGTTGGGTCTCGGAGTTGCATATGTTGGCGACGGAGATGGAGACGACGGACTCTTGAGTGTTTGGTGGCATTTGGTCTCGCGGTGCTCCTCTGGTGCGACTGGCGACCGTGCTCCGGCGAAGCTATGGCGAGAAGTTGGCGAGCAGCTGGTCGTTAGGTCTCGCGATCCGATGGGTCGGTGTTGGAGGGTAGGCGAGGGGTCGTGGCTGCATTAATGGCGAGATTACTGCTGTTTCGGTTTGTGGTGCAATTTCCATTGGTGGTGCTTTAATGGTGATTGTTGCCATTCGTTGACTTTTTAAGTCGTCATAGGCTTTTGGCATGCACTTGTTATTTTTTTGGGTATCATTGTACCCGTTGTAACCGGTTAGCTTATCGGGAAAAAAAAAAGGTGATAGATGAATAATGATGTCAAACAAGTACATAACAATGCCAAAGTTTTATTGAATTAAGATATAAATCGGTCGATAGGATCATAGACAACATAACTACTTCTATGAACATGTCCTACTATTTTCCAATCAATATAGAGTACAAATGTACGCAACTACTTTGCTTGAGAAAATGCAATTAAATGCTAGTGTGGCATAGAGTGTGCATTATACAGATGAGACTCTTGTTGTTGTTGTCTGGTTATACTGTGGTCTACGTCTGCATGATCAATGGTGTGTGCACATGCTTTTACTTTTACATGACTCTCAGTGTGATTTTGATGGCTCCAGATTTGATTGCTTGTTGATGGATTCTCTTTGCTTCTGGATGAAGGTACCTGGGATGGATATATTCGTCAGTGACTCAGTGCAACTGAAAAAGAGAATAATTTATGCAAAGGAACTAGGTATATATACCAAGTAGAATCCAGTAAACGGACAACAATCAGAGATCCTTTACAACTTCTACGACATACAGAGTTCAGACATCATATTCACATTTTGGGCGGAATAGATATACTAAATCTTTGACTCTTGTTAGAAAGATTGATCTTGTACTGAGAGATAGATCCAAGAAACTGAAAATAGGTAACCGCAACCGGACGATTTGCAATAATCCTGTTGACTGACACCCCCATGTAGCAATTGCCACACACATACAACAATCATACTCATTTAGACCGAATGGCTTGAACTGAAAGGTCATCGGGTGATCTGTTACCTTCAAGCTTGAAACAAATTTGGCTTCAACACGTGGTTCAAGAAAAATGCACTGCGAATTGAGCTGAACTATAGTTCGTGAAAATCACAATTTCATCAAATTCGCATTCACATTGAAACTTTGGAGTAATAATCAGAAAATTTCACCAAGTAGTCAACAAAAGATACAAATACGCAACTATCTCCAAATCAAAAGAAACAAATTCTTGGAACTTGAACATGACTATCGCACTTTCAAATTACCAAGGAGAATAAATAACAAAAATAGTACCTGGTCTTGCTATGAGGTTGATGCGGGACCGAGGGCCTTCAAACATCCAGTTATCATCATCCATAGACTTGACCACCATGTCTAATTGCGCCTTCAAGTCTGTTTTCAGAACTGCAAAGCACATACATAGTTTAAGGATCCATGTTTAAAAAATCATCAAATCAACTATCAAATACGTCAATCAAGACTCCTCTCAAAGCTAATTTTTTTACGATATATTTCAAATCTAAACCCTGATTACCAAATTCAAACCCTAACTGTGAAATTCCAAAACAAAAAAAACAGCTGGACCAAAATCGATCCAAGTCACACAATATCATAATAAAAAGGAGGAAGGAAGTAGGCAACCAACCAGCTAGAGCTTCTTCCTTCTGATCCAGAACCGAAACAAGATCATCATCAACAGGGAAATGAAGCTCATCAACCGCCGGAAACGCAACGGAGCTACTATTACTTCCACCATATCCTAAACCGCCACCACCGGCCGTCGCGGTCGTCGACAGTGACGAACGCGCCGGCGATGAATTGTTCATACTCTTCGATCCGTAACGTCCAAATCTCTCCGATCGGTAGGAAGCGAGGGAGAGACGTATAGTTATATACAGACCTTACTGGGCCAAGATATTAATTTGGGCCGGCCCATTAGTTCACGAGGTAACAATTGTTTGCAGTCGGTTGATGTTCAGATTCATGATTCATCCACTTCCTCTGAAGTGTAAGTTTTTTTTTTTTTTTTTGAAATTTGATGGTTTCTGAATTTTTTCTAGGGTTTGTTAACAGTTGTTATGTGATTGATTGATTCAGTTCGTTGTTGGTTGCAATGTCAATTAAATATATTTTTTAATTTTTTAATTGTAGCTGAAATGGATGGGATCTGGGGAAGGGCTGGAGTGAGTTTGTGTATATATTTGGAAATTTGTATGATGTTTTGCTCAATTTCTGGAGAGGTCAGTGATCCGCCCTTTTTTTTTTCCGGCTTAGGGTATGAATTTGTAGTCAGGCAAGCAATCTGACTTGTCAAGGTGTGAAAAGTGGTCTAGTTTGAGGAAATGAGGTGACATGGATAGCTGGGTTATAATCGTAAGAGTTCCGGTGATTTTGTGTATTTGATACATTTTTTCAACAGTTTCAGACTGGTTCGAGCGGATGGCATAATGGAAGGGATTATGAGGGTGAAGTTAGTTTGAAGGAATATATTGGAGAGTTGTATTTCAAGAAGTATGATAGTTTAGATGATTCACATTTTGAGAATTTTGTGGAGCGAGAGCTTGCCTGTTTTTCTCGTGGGGATCCAGAGCGGATACCAAAGATCTCACTTTTGGATCGATTTCTCTTTGGTGAGGGTTCTCATCGTCGTATATCCACGGCATTTAGTTTGGAGCTGCTAGTAGAGTTCAGGTCTGAAATTCAGGTACAATCTTGTGAAGTAATTTTTGTGGAAAGATTACCACATGGAGTGTTTGCTGACCCTTTTGAACTGCAACATCTACAGCATCGTGGAGGTAAGAAATTTATCAACCCTCCATTTGGGTTGTGGAAAATTTGTGGCAAAGAAAACAAAATGAAAACTTCGAGTGAACACTTTGTTTTCATTACTCGATTCTGATTTGCAGTATTTAATGAGGCTTCTGTTTTTGGAGACACGAATTTGGAACTGCCGTCTTTTCTTTCCAACAGATCTCTTGTTGAAGTTCACATGGATGTTGATCATAGTAGCTTGTCTAACAAATTGAACTTCAGCTTGGAGCTCCCATTGCATGCACGCTATCAGGTAAAAGAAGTCCTTTAGCTTTGGGATGCTGCTATGTGGCAGCAACTGAGATGAAACCTTTGCGTATACATTTTATGGAGTCAACAATTTTTTGCAGCCATTAGATGATAGTGGCTACACAAATGTGGAATTTGGACTCCCCGACATATTCTTGCGCTACAAAATGAGTGATGGGGCCAATATCAGGAGCTGTGTTTCAGTTTTTGAAGACAGTGATGGCATACCGAGACCTAAGGCCATTATTTGGAGTTTACCTTCAGGAATCAGGGCGCACGAAGGCGCTGTCTCAGTAATCACTTTCTCCTCGGCCTTAGTGTCTACTCTGTTAATAATGTTTGTGGCAATGCGCCATTCTGATATATGAAGAAATAAAAAAAACTTTGTAATCCATGGTACAATACTGATCTTTTGACAAAGTTTTGAGTGAAATTTCAAAGCTTTTTTTTGGGCTAGTTTCAGAAGAATTGATGAAGATCATATTTCAGTGAGAAAGTGATAAGTACATCGAGATCATGACATAAATCATGTTGAACAAAGGAGCTACATTACCGGCATAACCATCCAACATCTTGCCCCAATTTGAGGCCCAACCAAATTTAAATATATTATGTAATTTCTAATCTGTGATAGGCAGCCAGTAGTATCGACCTATGTTTCCCACCTCACCTGGTGCAACAACATTGGCAATACCAGTTCAGTTTCGTTGAGGGTCTAATCTCTGGATGGAAGGGCCTTTGATTTTGAGGCGCTTTGGACCATTTTCCAATGTCAATACTTCCCTAGAATTTCTTTCCAAGTTGAATTGAATATTTTGTCGCTCCTGGCTCTTAGGCTCTTTACTTTGAGGATCCTCCTTGACCTTGATTTTAAATTTGAAGGAAGTGCGGAAAGGCCTTGTTTCGGATGAGTTGACCACACCTAAGTTTGATACCACTTCTTTTGAAGGTTCAGGACTAGGCATGAGTTGTTTCCCCAGGCATAGCTTTTCTAATCTCTTATGCCCCTGCATGTGAGAAAGAATATGTATCATTTGAGCAAATAGAAATAAATTAGAGCTTGTCATGACAAACCTACTGATAATCCACATTATCAAGCTGCCATCACACAACCTTTGCGATCACAGTTGAGTGAAATTTCAGCATTTACTAACGAAAGCACTGTACCAATGGACCGGCACCGGTGCCAAATTAACAATGAAGCCTAGTCACTCTCACTATCCTCCTATGTGTCCTGTAAACTAACCTGCTGTTCGGGTCTAAATGTCCCTGCACAGTTAGTTTCCGTCATCTTCACCGAGGAACGCCTTCTGATTCGGAAAGTCTGTGAAGCAGAATCGTCACTGCATTGTCCTGAAATGTGTGATCCTTCCTCTCTATTAATATCCGCTTCTGATTCAGTCTGTTACAGAAACAAAATCATAGTGTCACCGAATGGAATGTTCTGCATATTCTCTTCAATTTCAATCACATTGCTTACCATATAAGTGGTGGTTGACCCGCAACAGGATATGGAAGGCTCCATATATCTTTTTTCACCGAAAAGATTATGTGGGCTTTCAGATTGATATTCATCCTCCAAAACTGGACTCCGTGGAGGTTCAAAAGTTATTTCACAATAAGGAACATATGTTTTGTCATCATTAACAGTAGTGCCATCAACCAAGTTAACATAGTCAGCATCACAGCCAAGGAGTTGTTCTGAATGTTTCAATGCTTCATCTTGATGCTGAATCTCAAAGTTTTTTCCCACCTCTTCCATTTCAAGAATGTCCTCTCTAATAGATAATGTAAAATTTCTTCCACAAGGTATGTCCAGTGACTTCAGATCTGAAGGGAGATTATTATTCACCACCAGCAGTACATGCTTAACAACAAGCAAAGACATGCTTTGAAAGAATACTTAAGATTTACATACCATGATGAAGACACACAGGATGCCAAAGGCATTTGCAGTTGAGATATGCGATGTAACAATCGCGTTTGCATATGCTGCAGAGAACAGTTCCATAGACATGAGGGGAAACGCCAATGCATAACTTGGACTTCATTAACAACCAGCGAGCGCGATGCTGAAAGCGCATCAGTTTCACAAACAATGCCATGGTGAAACTATGAGAGGTTGTGTCTGCTAGCACCAATCTTAAATCTTCAGTTTCAAGATTCCTACTTAATTGCATGGATTCTTTACAGAGGAGTTCTTCATATGGAAGGAGAGGCTGCCTGCCAAGAAGCGCATAAGACTTCCTTGCAATGGCGCCCTTGGGAAACCAATCACTGGTAGCAAAATTCACCGCCTCACCACAATTAAAGCCTGCAGATAATAAAAATAGAGAAAAGGTTTAAAACTCTGTCCGCTAATCTGCAATATTATTTGAGAACTAAATTGATTTATAAATTAATAGGAAAGGCCAAAGATTTCGATCTGTACTTTACTGCCATTAAAGCACTTGTTAATGCACTAAGAATTGAGAAGAGTCAAAAGCATACCATGACTGAAACCCGCATGGTATGCTCTAGGAAAAGTAACTATAAATTCTCCTGGTTTTTGTACTGCCTTGTAAACGGGGACAGCATGTTCCAGCAATGTCTTGGGAGGAAATATGGTGGTTTTTCCTAAAAGAACTTCAAATGCACCTTTTCCTCCGTCAAATGAGAGAATATCATCACCATAAACATGCTCCTGAACAACTGTTTCAAATGCTGCAGCGGCAACACCTGGAATTCCATACCAAGTTTTTGGAGCACCACAATGATGATAGTTCACACTGCAAAGGTGGTTATCACTTTGATTACAATATTTTCTACAGGATAGCGTTTGAATTTTATTTAATCTAATTAGAGTACCTGTACAAGTAGTGATCTTCGACATGCCATGCAAACATACTAAATCGCATTCCAATGTAAAGCATCGGATCAGTCACTCCCTGCAGTAAAAAAGACACTAACCAGTTACAATTTTTCGAAAGTTGAGTCCACATGAAAGCGAAGCACGTAGACTGACATAAATCAATATCTTACCGGGATTGATGTTTTTAAGTGACACAAAAGAGATCTGTCCAGCAGCGAAAAGTTCTGACATGAGAATTCATGTATTAAAACTTAGTTCAACAAGAAACGGAATGTATGATGATACAAAAAAGAGAAAAATGCTCAATATGAATGAATTAGATGTCTGCATAGTCAGATATAATAAATGAGTAACAAAGAAAAAGATTGGCAAATTTTGCCAGTTAATAAAAATGAAAGTAGACTACACGGGTTAACACCTTGAAGTTCCATTTGCTTTTTCCAAGTTCACAATTTGGAGACGCTGAAAAGGCACTACCATCAACATCACAAGCATATTCGACCGACTCAGTTTTCTCAGAAGCTATTTCACTCCAAAATTCTTTTTCCATGCATGTTGCAGGAAGACAGGCAGCACTACCGTGTTTACTGGTAAAAATCTTGTTTGCCATTTTCTCATAATCACGAAATGAATACTTCCTGAAACAATGTACTATGATTGAATAATACATGAATTTCAAGTAGAAAGCATATAATTATCTTAGATACTACCTTCCACTCATGAAGAATGTGTTTTTGTCATCATTATTCCACTCAGCGAGGCGAAAAGGTTGCACTCTGGTTGTGAATCTGAAGTGTGCTTTCTCTTTCATCAACACCACCCCCGCAGGTACAGATGCAGTGATTGGCGATACTATTTTGCACATACCTGATTTTTCACAAAGCCATTAAAAAAAAAGTATCCAAAAGGTACTCAATACTCAATTTGCTGGAAACATGGAAACCAGTTTTACATATATATCCACATACGAGCTAATTAGAATGATACACGATTACTTGTCAAATAGAAGAACATATATAAATTACAGGTAGTCATATGACTGCAGTCAAACACAATTTCAGAACTAGAAGCCTTTCCAAGTAAAGACGTTGCAATCAACAAAAAAGAAGGAAAGAAAAAAGTCATGTCACCACGGTCACAACTGGTTGTTAAAGGGGGATATCACATTGAATGGTAAAAATTCTGATAGATTGTTAAAGAGGTATATCACAACTGGCTGTCAAGCTAACACCAAACTCAAAATTAGGAATTCAGATGTAGTTGCAACTTGCAAGATTATGGAAGTTGTTCATTATTCTGACCAAGGGATTATGAGTTGTTGCTTTTTGTACCAAAAGATGGTAAATTCTCACACATACCTAGCCCATCATCAAAAATTATTTCACTAATATAGTGTTACTCATAACCTAGTTAGTAACGCAATCAATACCATGCTTTGACGCTTCTGGGGAAATCTTTTGCAGGTAGACCAATGGATCCTCAAACTCTTCCTTTGTTGGATGGTACAGCGGACATTCAGGAATACTCTCAGTCCATTCAAGGTCATCCATTTTGAGATTATTCATCTCGTATGATAAATACAGTTTCTTCTTATTGAAAGGACCGAAAGATTGATTATATTATTCATCGGCACTCTCTTGTATAATTCACAGAATCTTTTCTGATTTATATGATTTAGATTAGTTCTCTTGTTCCTCGACAAACAAAGTTTTCCCTTCCACCTGCCAACCGAGTAAAACAGAGCTGGATTAGATATTTTCATCGAAAAATCTTGGAAGGGACATGAATTTAGCCAAACATCAAAATCTACAACTACATTTAATGGATGAGTCGACATTTTAATAGTAAATTCAAAGTGGTGGCACCTTTTGAAATAGAGTACCATTTGACTGAGAAAAGCTGTGATAAGGCAGAACATATATATAATAAGAAACTCAGGGTGATTACACCAAAAAATACGATTAACAGGTAGCAGTCGAAAAAGAAAAAAAGAGAGGCATAGGAATGTCTATGCACCATACTTGTAGAATTGAAAGAGGACCCTTAAATTCTTCGATTTCAAACATGCGTGCAATCAAAGATCAACAAAGTTATAAAGCAATGATTCATGGGCAGAAAGATCTACTTAATTGAGATAGATATTTCAATTTAACTGAAATATGACTACAGACTAATTCCACATTTCTACCTCACCATTCAACACATCCAGTGGACCCACTACTAAAAACAATGTCTGAAAAGAAATCATGAAATTGAAGTCAAATGTTACCAAAGAGAAGAAGAAAAGTAAGTCAAAACAGTTTCAACACTTTCAAAAACATGCCTATCAAGTGAGAACTCACAATATTGCTAGTAGAAGTCAACATAGAAGCCACAAAAAGGTCAACCAATTAATTTTTGTCAATGTAAAATCAAACTTGATGGCATCAGCACTAAATTTCTAGTCACCCATTTACAAACCTAAATTTACAAATAGAAAAATTGTAGAATGAGAATAAATAAAAAAAATCGAGACCAATTTCACAACTCTAACCATCACATTTAAATGGAAGTCAACAGTCTTCAACTTGGCCTTACCGGAAAACACAAACCCCTAACGTGAGGTAGAGTGTCGGCTAGGCACGATCGGGCTTTTCTAACAACGGCGGTGAAGTGAGGAGAGATTCAACGAATGTCTTGAGTTGTTTAAAGTTGAGTAGCGACGACGGAAGAAAGTCGGGGATTTGGGGGAGGCCGAAAAAGGGAGATCGGTAGGTGGGTGCGACCAGTGCGCTGTTAAAGCGGCAGAGGATAGAGTCTTTTTTTTTTTTTTTTTTTTGAAAGAGGCAGAGGATAGAGTCGATTTATTTATATTGTACTAAATAAGAATTTCATTTTTTTCATAATGCTTATCAAATTTTTATTTTTACCAAATACTTTTATTATGCTTATTAAATTTATTTAAAATTTTAAATATTTTCGTGTCTTAATACTTTTTTTTATTGAAATCTCCCAAACTTAGGGAATCAAAGTTATTACACGGGATCTAAGCCCGGAACCATGATCAATGATGGGTAATATAATAGGAATGACGATCATCGATCAAATCGCATTCCATGATAACACAACTAAAGATAACAGGAAAAAAGAGAATAAGAAATAATAAAATACGAGCTATCTAATAAGATGCTCGAATAAAGAGCTTTCTCCCACCATAGGCTTGCAACGCAGATGAGGGAAGAAAGTTTAACTGGATTCCACAACGTTGTGTGGAACAGAAACCAGTTATTCCAAATTATTCTGAACCCAATCGACCCCTTCCTCCTTCGTTGATATCCCTTTGGCTGTCTCCTTGATATCCTTCACTTTCCTGCATCCAATCCAATTTTGGTTTCCATGGCACCGCCGTGTAGCAGCTCTCCACCAATCGGCGATGTTGTCACTTCAAAGGTTATCAAGAGATTGGTGCCAAACCATCTCCAACCCGCCCGTCCGGAAGCATCCTATCAATTAGGTGCTTCACTATATTAAATCAACAAAAGTCAACGCCTAAAGACAAATGAACCAACTCAATCCCATCCACCGATTCAAGCATTTCCACAGCCAAAGCAATCCTCCACAGTGAACCGCAACCTCCAAATCTAAATTCCATTACAATACAAGGCATCCAACACATCTTCCATCTCCATTTCGATGATTAATTAAATCGATTAAGTTCCAGAGGAGACCACAGCCTCACCATCAACACATCCATCGGCGCTTCCGGTTTGGTGTAGATTTTTCTGCTTTGAATGGAAATCAGTAAAAAGGGCAGAAGGTGCAGCCGACGGTGAAACGCCAAGGCACCCATTCAAACGTTCTGCACCCGTCGGGAGGATGAGAAGAAAGGGACAAGAGGCTTAGGGCCGGCGGAGAAACGGGCCATGACAGCCAATGAAAAAGACGAATCGCCGGTTGGGAAAGACGATTCACAGACCCCTTGCCATTCAAACTTGATTTGATTTCTCTAGATTTCATTCAAACTTTTAAATATACTTCAATTTTTTTTAATTTGTACATATGAATTTTAATTTTTAAAATTTTAAATTTAAATGGGTAATTTTTTTTAATGTTTTTAAAAATTTAAAGTTTGTAATTTTAATTTTTAAAATTTAAAATCTTATTAATTTAAAATGAATATTTTGCATTTTTGTCTTATTCATAATTTAACATATTCCTATTCTATCTTTTGTCTATTTTATCTTCTTCGAATTGATATTAGCCATAAAAATAATAGAATTAGCGACAAAAATCGGATCGTCCTTGTAGGATCGGTTTGACATTTTTCTGTCCTTTAGTGGGTTTATTAATATAGATATTTTGCGAAATGTGTTTGATTAATTTTCTTTTTCTTGTTTCAAAATATAATTTTTATTTTCTTAAATGAAATATTTTCTACACCCACAAACACATTCTCTCTCCAATCTATTTACTTACTTTTACGTCGCATAATTTTTTTTCTTAAAATTTTTGTCCAAATTCAAATGAACACTATAAATTGGACTATGACGTATTTTATTTTTGGGGAGATTTTTATAAGCAACTAACATAAAATTTTCATTTCATCTTTGTGAGTCGTATTTTTTTTACATATATTATATACATTTTTGAAGAACTAGTCGTACACGACACTTCCAGTTAATTCAAACATCACAACTGAATTTGCTGATTTTATTCTACATCTTATATGCTGGATTGTTAGAACCAACATTTCACATCGTGTGGTACGATCTTACATAAAACTTATCTTGTTCGGATTTCTGGTTCGTATGTTGATCATGTATAACTTTTTCGATGAAATATATATCTATTACTCCTCAACACCATTTTCAATCCATGTGTTTCTTTAATTCCTTCTTCCATATTACTGAGATATTAGAAAATGACCATTTTATATGTGTTCAGTTCATGGAGAATGCTCATGGAATCGGATCTTGTGCTTTGAATAGCATTTTTCAACTAATTAAAAGTAACGTCATTTTGATCGTTGTGTTATCAAAACGGCACTGTGTTCATCCAAATACATTTACAGTTATAACTATTACTTCATCCGTCCCTAAATGATTTTCCTATTTTTTTTGAGCGATTTTCTTCCTAATTCCATAATTATATTTTGTCTTATTATACCTTACTTTATTAATTACTAGTAAACATTGCACAATTTAATTTGTGCATATAAGGTATAGATAGAGTTAGTTATGGTGAAGGGTATTTTTGGAAAAAATTTATGTCTCCAGCTCAATAACTAATTGGGCCTTGTACTTTATTAATAGTAAATAAAATCAAAATTCAGTTATATTATTTTTATAATCACAATTGTCGTAACAATTTTAATACAGTAACAAATTTAATGCATATGAATAGTTTAATGAATCATCTGTCGATCCCGATTCACAAACCCTACCTCTCACCCACCACTTTCATTTCCGCCCGATACACCGCCGATCTTCATTGCCCATACACCGCCAATTAACAATCACTGATACAAGTAAGAACAATTTCAGAAACAACGACTGAAATTTTTGAGGAGCCAAAGCGGAAAAATTTCAAATCCGCGACTGATACGCGGCTGGAGCCCAGTAAGTTTTTTTTTATTAAGATTTATGAAACTCCTGTGCCTTCTCAAATCCCTAATTTCCAATTTCCCCGATCCAAGCCTGGTGGTGGTTATGCGGAGCCAACCCAGATGGCCAGTCACTAGAGCCAAGAAACGAAAGGGTGGCTGCTGACTAGTGTCGCCGTCGTTGGTGTTGCTGTCACATCGTGGATTCGTGTTGTATTCTCTAAGAGCATCCGCAGCCCTGGGTTGCAAATTGAGTTTGTAAATCCAATTTTACAAACTCAATCCTCCCTTTTCCAAACCCTATGCTCCAACCCAAATCTTCATCTCCAATCTTCAACACTCTTCAACCCCAACTCAACACCAACCAAGCCCAAATCAACACCGCCGACTCCCGACGACCACCACTCCGACCCATCACAACCACCATCACCATTCACCACCACTAGCCCGACCCACCAACACCACCCCGACCCACCACGACCTCCATCACAGGAATCTGACATCACCAAACCCTAAATTGAGTGCGGATTTAAGGATGAAATTGAGGAAATGATGAGGAGAGATGAGGAAATGATGAGAATGTTTGTGGACTTAGAGACGATGAGAAGGTGATGAGGGTGATGAGGGTGGCGATTAAGATATGAGGAGATGAGGAATTTGGAGACGATGAGGGATTTGGAGACACGTGGGCAAGAATGCAAGATAGAAACTTGTACAGTATAGTGGTAGATTTAGAGATTTTAAGTGGGGTTGTAAAAAAAATGCCACGTGGACAATTTATACAAATCCGGAGATGCTCTTATCCCATTTTCATGGGATCTTCACTCTTTTAAATAATACTTTATTTAATAAACGATATCCACCGTTCGAGCCATTAATGTGAAATCTTATCATGAGTCGTGAATAACAAAGCTTATGGTTGTGATTGTATCATCACATTTATGATGCTATTAAGTGATCTCTGTGACAATTCTGCATTCACATCAGTGGGGGGGGCATCGATAAGGACGTTCTTCATCTTGTCCACCAACTCCGTCATCTGCTCTTTGGAATGCAAAGGTGAAGGGTACGCCACGGTGCATATCAACCTGCCATCTTGAATGGTGTCAATGTTTGCAATAGATGGACCAGCTCCATGTGTCGAATTACACAAGATCATGTCTTCCAAATCAAGCTCCTCTTTCCAGCTATCCTTGCTCGTAATAAATGCCTCCTCGTACACCGAAAGAAGTGCCGTTCTTTGGGCAGACGAAGGAGTCAATCCCGGGTTATCTATTGCCTTGCAGAACAAGTAATTTCCAATTTCCATGTTGGTGAAATGATTGCCTGTCTTTTTCGCCTTTGTAAAGGCTTCGTGTATTTTCACTGCCAAGTTCCAAAAGGACGCATTTTTCCCGACTGAGTGTGAAGTTATGACTCCGGTCGAGTAAAAGCCTGAAAAATAAAAATGATCAGATGAAAAATAATTGCTAGCTTATATTGCATCTGTTGCAGTTTTTTTTTTACCAATATCATTTGCGGTGAGCGGCGGATTGAGGTCAGAACGGCAGTCGAAGACAGATATCAATCCAAATTTGACGTCATTTTGATGAGCATTCGAAGAATAAGCCGCAATCATTGTGGCAGCTGCTAATGCCCCATGAAGTTTTGTCCCTCTGGACGCACAGCCCTGAACACAACACAATCAACAGATTCGAATTCATCATCAGTTGCACCTAAAGATGAGAGTAATTATGAACTTACAGCTAACAAGTTTTGGGTCTGAATTTGATCAAGCTCCAATCTTATGATATTGGAACTTCTCGGCAATGACTTGGCATCTTTAAAGCCCAAATTTGTGAGACCAATTGAAGTAGCTGCGCCACTGAGCAAGTTCCTCCCAGTGCTCCATAAGCCTTTTGCCATCTTTTTAGGAGTCATATCTTCCATTGCCAAACCAATCTTAGTATTGACTCTTTCCGCCTCGGACTCACCTTTAGCAGCAGCAGCTAGCCTTGTTAAGAACTCCTTCATCAGAGAAGCACCAGCAGATGCATCGATCGCAGCCATTAGGATTTGCAGTGATAGTACTGTCGTCCCATTCTCTAGCTTGTAAAATCTTGCAGTAAGCACGTCGAGGTCAGTCTTCGACGAGCTATGGATTTTTTGACCCATGTCCTCGTTTATGTCATGCTCGACGATCTGTAAGAATGGAGAGTTGGGGTTATTGGGCTGGAGGATGTTGGAAGTAGACTTAGCGTCGAGTTCTTGGAGTTTGATAAAGGGTGTAGGCATGGTAACAAAAGAGAAAGTTTTGGTCGCTTTTTGGTAACGGATTCTGGACCGGAGAAGGGGGTGTGCGCTCTGAAGATTACATAGGATGTTTTGGATAGTCAGTGTGTTGTGATGCTTCGAGAAGAGTAGGCCTATGACCAAGACGCCAGTGCCACCAGCCAAGGATTTGCATAGAATGAGCTCTGTGGAGCCGACTGGGCGAACAGTCGGCGACTCGGTGGGCGCTTCATCATGACCCCCCTTGTTCATTTTGCAAGAGCAATGATATCTTTGTTTCCCCGGTAGTCAGAATAAATAGAGCTGTAATAACTAAGAGTAAATTAGTTAGTTTCAGCGAAATTTAGATATTAAAACTCTTTATTTAAATATTTGGAATTAAACACCTTCTATCGTCATTTTTTTAGAAGTTGATACTTTCAATTTTTAAAAAATTTAAAACTTTGTAAAACTAATAAGCAAAATGTAACTATTTAATATAATTTTTGATAAATTATTTTTGAATAAATTTAATTTGATATTTTAAATATTTAAAAAATGTTACACAAGATTTTAACAAAAATATAAACAAAATGTTCAATAATTTGTCATTTTGATTTTGTATGTCTCTGAATTTTTTTTAAAAAAAATAAATTTTGTTTGTTATGATTATATATATACTACGAGAAATTCAAGCTTTGTGAAATATTTATATTTAAAAATAACAAACAAAATTTAAAAAATTAGTAAAAAATCAGAGACGTACATAATCACAATGACAAACTATTGAAAATTTTATTTATATTTTTTATAAAAGTTTGTGCTACATTATGGTAAATATTTAAAATATAAAATTAAATTTATACTACTAAAGGGTTGCATTTCGCTTATCGTTTTACAAAGTTTTGAATTTTTTAAAGGGTTTTGATATTTTTAAGGTTTATTTAAAGTTGACATTTGATTGGAGGTAGCAACTTTCAAAAAATAATGAATAAGAGATGTTTAAATTCAAATGTTTAAAGAGGGTGTTAATGTCTAAATTTTACAAACAAATAGTGTTTAAAACTAATTTATTCAATAACTAAAGTTGATGATCCGAATGTGAAAGAGCTGTGATATCTTTATATGTTAAATGATGTCAATCTTTTAACCACCTCCTCCATCATCTTTTGTTTTTTTTTAAAATTTCTATTTTGATGTCTTTTTTTATTTTTCATGTTTTCATTTTAGGTAGATACTTTATCTCTCACATAACTTTCACTTTATTATTTTATATTTTACGCATTCACTTTTTTTATTTTCTCTCTATAATAACTTATTATTTCTTAAATTGAGTGGCAAAAAACAAAGAGGAAGATGAAATTAACTATTTCAAATCCAAAAGAAGCCATATTTGCAGATGTATAAATCGATTGTGATTTTGGTGCTCAAGCACAGCTGGCCTACGCTCATTGAATTTGATTTAACAAAAATAAATGGAAATTTGACGCATGAGATGCTCCTCAATTCAAATCAAAGCATATACTGTTTGAAGTTGCATCAAATGATATCACTTGTCCCGCATGACTTTAGATTTAGCCACCCAGTGTCCAAACTTCATTCCTGCTTCGAACCTATGACACTTACTTTTCAACTGTCCACGTCCAACCGATAACCTATTTCTTCGGCAGACAATAAACACTCTTGTACTTTTCCACTCCCTTTGGATCATGGAAACTGGAAAGTTTGAGGAAAGAAACTAAAAGGAAAATTTGAGGAGTCAATTACTTTCCCACATGCAAAATTTATATAAGATTTTATGTTATATTTTAATTTTCTCAAGACTAATCAAATATATTTTTCATTTTCCTTTATAATTTTTTCCGTCCATCATATTTTTTTCACAAACCAAATGGAGCGTTCAGATTGCCAACTATTGAAAACAAAGATATAGTGACTTGAGGCAAGACCACAGTAACACATGGATTAGAGAGAGTGACGTTTTTGCTGCAAAATTAAATTGATGTACTTGGCCGAAGGTGTTGAAAAAAGCCCAAAATAGTTGTGAGGCCCAAAATCATGAACTACTTCGGACACATATGGCTGCAGTCTATTTCACGTTGTGTTGGAATGATGGAAATTTTTTTAAATAAATCAACTTAACGTTTGGGGTTTTCATTTATGTCAAGCATAACATTTTAATTTCATTTACATCAACTTCTAATAACTAGAAATTCCGCACAATAATATTGCTATATATTTACTCTTTAAATTGATTAAAGATAAGGATTATCAATTGAGAGATAAAATAAAAATAAAATGTGGGGATAATTAAAAAATGATTAAAATTCATTCACAATGATACAGTGGGTAAAGAGTAGAGATAAGGATTGAAAAAACATAACCGCTAAACAACACTCCTCAATTACTAATAGGAAGATGATAAGTAGTTTATGAAAAATTATAATATCACGTATCACCCATCATAGAGATTGAATAATAATAATAAAATATTATAATTCAACAAATGTGAAGATATAGCAATTAGCATTACTGATGTACTTCTCAAATACTTTCCACCAGAATCCCTGAGATATCGAGCTTAGGAAGCCTTCCAAAGCCCATCACCACCATCGACACGAATAGACAGTGTAACAACTAACAAATAAAGAGATTTTGAAATTTTATATTGGAAGTGTCTCCAAAAGCTGAGCCTTCTTGGACTCTTTCCGAACAATTTGATGCAAATAACGGGGGAGAACCTGCGATACGAAGAAAACAATTCAGCCATTTTAACCAACTCTAATTAATATGATACTACTAATGTTGTGTTCACGAATTCTATAATGAAATTCAGTCCATATGCATGTTCAATTCTACTTTAAATGATTATATTCCAACGAACTGAATGGTGAAATTGAAAACTAAAGATTTGGATGGATGGGATACCTTCAAAAGTATGTCAATGTCTTCCTCCACGAACAAATGATCAGGACCTTCCATCGCCACTCGTATAGTAAGCCATCGTGGTGGAGTACGAGAGAGTGATGGAAAGTGTTGGATTTGGGAGGGAACGGTGAACGAGCGGCAAAGGCAGCAGCAGTACCAGCTATAATCTTTCGATATTTTACGATTGTGTCCTTGTTGATCATCTATTTAACACATTGGCTTTTCTTTAAAATAATTCAAGTCTAACTGTCACAGGAACATGACCTGCATATTTAAATATTTAAGGCTGCATTCGACTTAAATGTGCAAATGAATTATGTATCCGACATAACTTAATACTCCAACCAATTTGGAATTTTCAATGACATCCGACATTGTTAAAGTTATGATGGAATGGAGGAGTTTGGATTGGTTCGTACAAGGAGAGTGGTAATTAGATTCTGCGATATAAAAAAGATACACGTCGCATATACAGCCTCGTACCTAAACAACGACGTCTACTGGCACCATGCGGTAGAAAACTGGAAGGGAAGAGAAAGTGCACGTGTTTTAGGCTTTGGGTGTTGGTGCATCTCTTGGTGACAGATCAACCACATAAATAACTCCAATCAACTGTGTCATCACCTCGATCTGTTAACGCACTCTCATATAAGTACAGTCAGCTCCCTCTATAACATTCAAAAATATTTAGAAAAAATGGATAGATGTTATATAAAAATAGGCAGATGTTGTTATAACGAAAACTTTTATAAGGTAAAATTTGAAACGGTATAAATCCAAAAGGCTGTTATAATAAAATATCTATTATATCGAAAGATGTTATAATGAGACTGACTGTACCAAGATCGGTGTGCATGACGATCTATGATATTGACTGTCTATGTAATTAATACTTGTACAATAATGCTGCCGAACTACCTTTTTAATGGCATTTTCTCTGCAATTACATTTATTATGTCGAAGTTCAGTTCAATCGCTGTTCGTCCCATGTATATTGTTGTTGGAATTTTAATGGTTCCAAATAGAATTTGTAACCTAACAATCTCAATCCATATAAACAAAAAAAATCATATACAAGTCCCACTCACTATTTATTCATACATCATGGTTGAGATTTAGTCACATTAATTTGGAAAGTATAAGATTTTGTACGTTTGTAAATAATTACATTTTCTACGTTCATTTACCAAATTGAAATGAACACAATCTTTTGTATGTTATCACAATTTAATTAGGAATATAAGAGGTTTTGTGTTCATGAAAATTATTTGGATGCACCATCCTAATTTCGTGCATCGAACCAGTAGATGCAAACAAAATATTAATCTGACACATTAATGCATTTAGATGCAAACGATGGTCCGTGTGTATCAAATTAAGGCGGTGTATTTGATTAAACTTTTTGTGTTCATTGCAATTGAAAAATAAACTGAGTAAATACAGGACTGGAAGATCGTCCACCCCAGGAGCCAGCCACGGGGGGCAAAAAAAAAATCACGTTAATTTTAATTCTTACTTAAACATAAATCTATCATGTTACATGCATCATATATATACATATATAACACATGAGCTTCTTATCTACCTACACCTATCCTCCTTTGTGCCACGGGAAATTGGAATATGGAGCAGCAGCAGAAGGACATAGTCATCGTCGGAGGAGGTATCTGCGGTATAGCGGTCGCGCTAGCTCTTCAGAGGTAACATAAGTCGCATTAATTTGATATATTTGCGACAAAAAGAGTGTAATGTAACAGAACATAACATAACTACTTGTTTGAATGTTTCAGGAAGGGGATAAAGAGTGTGGTATTGGAGAGATCAGACAGTCTTCGTGCCATCGGAACAGCGATTATCATTCAGCCTAATGGGTGGTACGCTCTGGAGCAGCTCGGTGTGGCTGCTAAGCTTAGACGAACTGCTGTTCTGGTTGAAGGGTATACATATGCATGCCTGTTACTAAATACTAAAACAGTATGATTGTTTTTTTTTTTTTGGGGAAAACCTCACAGTTGTTTGATTTTTGAAACGCGTAGCGGCGAGCATGTGTTCCTCGGCACCACCCGCAGAAATGAGATAAGCTTTGGGTGAGTTTAGTTACTCTTCTTGCCTTTTATGACTAACTGAAAGGAAAATGGTAAACGGTTGAAATTTCGTAATGTACCAATTCAGTTTGTTTTGAAACAATTCTTGTTTTGTTGTGTACTTGTGTCTAAATTATCAGAAAGTCCGCGGACGATGAGAACTTAAAAGTGATCAACAAATTTGGAGGCACCCTTTGAATGAACATATTTTGGGTAAACAGTTAGATAATTTGCTAGGTAGGAGTGAATACCAAACCCTTCGAATCAGTTGTAATAGTAGTGAATGTGGATCAAAAGGATTTGGTATGTTCACAGTAGGATAGAAAACTTAAAAGGTTTAACATGGAGTGTGTGTGTGTTTGTAATTTGTTTGAAAAATATGCAGGGATGTGGAGGGAGGGAAGTCGCCGGAAGTAAGATGTTTGAAGCGGAAAGACCTGATTGAAACCATGGCTGAGCAGCTAATGCCAAACACTATACAGTTTGGCCATTATGTAACTTCTATAAAACTAGATTCACATAGCTCCACTCCATTGCTCGAGCTAAGCGATGGAACTCAGCTCAAGGCCAAGGTACCTTCGCCAAAATATTTACATAAGAAACTAGTTTACATCTTCATATAATGTTTACTTGAATGATACTTCGTTAGCGTTAGTGATTATTAACTTGGTTTGTGGAATGGCAGGTGGTGATTGGAGCAGATGGAGTTAACTCGGTTATAGCTGACTGCGTTGGTGTAAAAGCTACCGGAGTGTTTACGGTGTGTGCGGTGAGGGGATACACTAATTACGAAGATGGTCATCCTTTTAAGAATGAGTTCTTGGTGATGAGCATAGATTCACCAAATGTTCAAGTAGGGAGAATGCCAATGACTGATAAATTAGTCTACTGGTTCATCACTAGGGACTGGTCGTCGCATGGTATGCCTTTTCTTTTGAACTGGAAATTTCAAGTACTTAAATTTAAGGGTTGTTTTTATAACATGGACTAATGGCCGCAACGTACGTAACATTGTTTGTGCGTGAAACACAAATGGTCGCAGACCCCATCATTATGAAGCAGGCAGAGCTAATAAGACAATCATCGATCCAAGCTGTGGAAAGTTTTCCTCAAGAGATTCGCGACATGGTGAAGAACACTGAGCCAACCTCTTTGCACTTAGCCCAGCTCAAGTACCGACCTCCATGGGAAATGATGAGGAGAAACTTCCACAAAGGTACGGTGGTATTAGCAGGAGATGCTATGCATGCTATGGGGCCGTTTCTAGCTCAAGGCGGTTCTGCCTCAGTAGAAGATGCGGTGGTCTTAGCGAGATGTTTGAGTAATGTGATCGAAGAAGGTGGGAAGATTTCCTCAAGCTTGGTTGAAAAGGAGTTGAGTGGGTATGTGAAGGAGAGGAAGACGAGAGTTGTGAAGCTCTCGACGCAGACTTATTTGGTTGGGAAGTTGATCGAGACTACCTCCGGCATGACAAAGCTGCTGGTTATTCTACTATTGGCAGTGTTCTTCCGGGGTAATGCTACACATGCCAAGTTCAGGTGTGGTCAGCTCTGAATCGGAATGTCCTTATAATGTACGACACTCCCAAATAAATGGTTCTCACCGGTCACAAATAAGTCTCAGGTGTATTTGATTATATGCATTTATTGTTTATTTATTATGTTTTCTTTCTTAATTAACTAAATGAACACATTATTTAGAAGAAATCAAAAAGAAAACGTGAACACTTATTATGAGAGTGTAATGGATTCTGATCTGGTGCACCCACCCCACTAGGTGTACCGAAACTTCTCTTCTATTTTCGGGTGCCTTCTGATCGAAATCTGAATTTGACGTAAACTAGAGAATTGTAGATGATTCAAAGAGCTATAATTCCCTAGTTTACGTCAAATTCAGATTTTGAACCGAAGGCACCGAAAATGGGGATAGAAGTTCCTGTGCAGCCACTAAGTGCATCGAACTAAACAGATCTGAACTGGAACTTCTATACCATTTTCGGTTGCCTTCGGTTCAAAATATGAATTCGACAAAAACTAGAGAATTGTAGCTGATTCAAAGACCTACAATTCTCTAGTTCACGTCAAATTCAGATTTTGAGCCGAAGGCACCCGAAAATAGGAGAGAAATTTCGGTGCACCTAGTGGGGTGGGTGCACCAGATCAGATTCCTTAATTTTTCATATCAGAATTAAATTGATCCATCTTAATCTAATATATAACAGAATAGGAGTTGGTGGTGGTCGGATTATCAAATTGAAATATTTACAAAAATGACATCTAATCGAATTTTAATCACACGGGCCCAGCCCGGTCTATTAAAAATTAAATAAATTTTACACACATCTAATATATAGTAGGGGATTAGTGGTGGTCGGATCATCAAATCAAAATATTTACAAACATGTCATCTGATCGAATTTTAATCACACTGGCCCAGCCCGGCCCATTAAAAATTAAATAAATTTACACACAATACACGGATACGGCCTGATCCAAAAATTAAAAGTTTTATTTTACACAGATCACTCGGGCCCAAAAATTAGTAGATCGAATCACGCACGTGTTGACTGGTACGATTGTGCATTCGGAACGACGGACGGTACGCTAGTCACTAATAACATATGTTTAAATTTCAACTGAATTTTCTTTTCATGAAAAAATTTAATATGTCACGATAAAAAAAAATTAGTTTTTTTATATCCACAGTTGAAATGTCTCCATCATTTATATTCAGTAATTAGGAATCACACGGATTCAGATGATTGACTACATTTGAATTGATTCGACCAACACCTGGATTCATAATAAATAACATTTTGGATACTGAAATTAATTACACCATACTTATTTCAAATAATTATAGAAGCCTGAAAATTGTTAGAGAATTACAAATTTACAATTCACCATATAATTATATAGAGAAATGTTTTTTTTGGAGACATCATCATCTTTAATGATTGAGATTATGACATGTTTATAAGAAAAAAATAATAAATATAAAGACTAATTTTATTAATTAATATTTCTTACGTGCACATATCATAATCTCAACTATTAAATCGAACGTTAATATGTCAATATACTTGCCCTTTCTTCAATAATATAAATACAAAAAAATAAATATACCATTGGAAACGCGATAGCCCGATCCAATCCAACGGCCCAGATCAAACGGTATAATTAAACCGCGTTCCGTCACGTGTCGCAGTAGATGATAAAAACCACAACCACCTCCTTTACCCGTCACGTGACCAATCCCTCTCTCCCAAAGGTTACTTCCGTCATTTACACAACTTCCTCTATTTCCGGAAAACCGTTCCGAA
>JAWWMW010076052.1:0-13518 GCA_035048345.1 Echeveria elegans
AGGTTAGAAAACTAAACTCATTAGTAACCCAAAAGTCTCACCAGTGAGGGTTATTATACTTGAGAGTGTGCTTATTTATATATTTCAAAAGTCTCACCAGTGAGAAATATATGAATATGTACACGACTAATCTTAATTTAATTAAACCATTTTCCATAAAAATCATTTAGATCACTTTTAATTAAATCCCTTTAGTAGATCGTGGGTAAGATAGGAGCATGTCATCCCCTAACCAGCTTTCTCATAAATTGAATTTTTCTCAAATAATATAAAAACATCATTTTTAGAGTAACCCCAAAACACCTAGAAAACTACTTTTTATGTGAAAACTAGTTTTCGTTCCCTTGGGTTCGACACTGGGTCACCCCTAGTTTTATAAATTTGTTTGACATTATTTTGTGACACCACGATACGACACGTCATCCAACCCACCTGTCAGTCCATTGGTGTGTTGCGAAGACCCAAGCGGGCAACGATACTTGCCCTAATAATACACAACTAACCACAACTAACTTCATGCATAAAATCAAGCGGGCCATCTAGCTGGGCTGACGCGGCTCCAAATCCCAGTGCGGCCGAAATCATGTTCCCTCGATAGACAAATATTACTACTAGTGGTTGTCCCATCGTCCCAACGGAATGCGGGAAACAGGTGCTTGTGGTCTGAGACATGAGGTCTCTGTAAATTTAAACTTAAAATATTAAAGATATGGGCAAAATCGAAAACATCTATTTGATTATATGGTCATGATTCTATCATGAATTTTTAATTTTTAATTTTAAATGAGTAATTTTTTTGTTATTTTTAATTTTTAATTTTTAAATTTAAAATGATTTTGGAATGCTTATTTTTAAAAAAATTAAAATTTTAAATGAGTATTTTTTCGTATTTTGTCTTATTACTATTTTGTCCTATTCATATTTTGTCTTATTCCATATTTGATTTAGCGACAAAAATACATAATTTGGCGACGAAAATAATATCGTCGCTATATGTGTGTTGTGGACTATGTTCTATACTTTTGAACTAAAATATAACTCAAATACACTTCATCATCTCATTATCCTTCTCCATTTTAAACCCTAATTTGATATCATTTCCCCCAATAGGCTTAATTATGACCTGCCCACTATGGCTCGTCAAAGTCTTGTGTGGCCTTTTGGATTGAGGTGCCCACCCCCCGGATAGAAGACCTCTCTATCGTCGTTCTTATGATTTTAGTTTTCGACACTTTTATTACATCGGATATATTATTTTAATAAAAAATTAAATATATTTAATTTGAAATTAAACACATCTCGCAGCATCTCTACTCCACACTAAACGAAACAATAAAAATGTTCCACATAATATTTAGTGGGAAGAAATCACACCTTGATTTTTTTTTTAATATTTTAAGGTTGGTGCCTAGATTTTTATTTGATGCAAAAACATTCACATTATATTAATGTAGACAATTTGGACCAAAGCTTAATGAATGTTCGAATATATGTCTCGTGTTTGAAAATTTCATAGGACGACACTAAAAAATCGAAACATCTGTAATTATGTGCATTTTCAAACACGTTGAAATTGCAAATCTGTAGCAGCTTGTGAATCAATGCGTTAGATCTGTGTCAACGCAGCTTGACTAGAATGTTACTTAAAACCAATAATGTAACCGATCATGACACGAAATTTATTTGCCATGTTCGAATCCTTAAGGCTTATCAGGGGTTTCTTTCAAGCTCGGTAGAGAACAACTCACTATGAATTGAGGTAGCTTGTAACACAGTCTTAGACTCCCTCTTTAACATCGTTGATTAAGACAACTTCAGCAATTGTGTGGGAGCGGCTCCTCTAAGACTCAAAGTTCTTTTTGTTTGATAGTCCACCAGTTTAAACCTCCCGTCAAAACTCTTATCCTCTTGTCTATCCTCGCGTCGTACAGAGAACGCATCACTGCAGACTGCAAAGGGTGACACACCCTTCGTCTTACAACAGTTGACTTACATGTCTTGGTGCAAGCTCCTCCTTTGTATCACATCATCAAGAATAATGGAGCTAAGGAATTCCGACAAAAAGATCACCACTCCGAGAATAGATCAGAACTTTTTTTTTTTTTTTTTTGCATTCGGTGATTTTCTCGATCGGTTGGCACCGAAGATTTATAAATCTGCTCCTTGCTCATCTCCCTAAACAAATTAGGAAATACATATATCTTGGAGACTTTATTTTGCTTTCGTTTCGTGTTGTGGGTATGTTAAGATTAGTTAACAGAAAGAGAATTTTTTTTACCCCAAAATAAGATGTTTGCACTGATATCACTGCAATGCTCTAAACATTAAACTTTCCTCCAACTAGTAATAAAGTAAGAATGAGAGTGTATTGAGAGAGAAAAAAATGAGAAATAATTACTATAAAAGGAAATAGGAAGAACATAAGGGAACACCCAAAAAAGAAAGCATGAAGAACAAAAGAAGACAGAGGGAGTAGATAATATCTTCGTTTTGATTTCGATATTTTCTAACTTAATTTGTGTTATGTATAGGCGGTCTACTTAGGTGTACGTTGTCCACAAAGTCCGAAGTGTTTTTTGATACAACCCGTTGTCTCTGGCAAGCTACGTCCTGTGCCATGTCTTCATTCCGAAAACTCTGTCACAAAGACACCTACGACACTGATTGCCAAAATCTTTCCACTACATACCATAAGATGCATGACATTCACACACGTGATAATCGAGTGAATATGAGTAGCATCGCACTAATGACTAATATTCCCCCATTCCTTTCAGAAATGAAATAGTTGTGCATTTGGAGGGACAAATATATTCTAACAACAAAAAAGAAAACTAAAGCTTATGACAAGATGCCATGAAATCTTGTTTTGGTTGATGAAGATGAAGTGGGGAAGGGATCATATCATTTTCATACAATTTGAGCGGCATCATTCACCACTACAGAGAAAAAGAAGGTGAGGACGATCATCACTCTCTATCTAAAGAGGTAAGACAAGTAGATAGAAGTTGATTGAGATCATCATCAATTTCATAGCTTGTGTGAAGTAATCTCCCTTTTATCTCTTTCCAGATATAACTCGTGTTTTAATGTCACACATTAAGCCACTTCGAAACCTAAAGTACCATTTTCGCCGGGTAGCAGGTCCTAGCAAATATTAACAAGTCTTCTTAAGAGATCATTTAATTACCCAAGAAAGAATGAACTGTTAAGAGGTCATAACCGTTTAAATTCTTTCGTGCAAAATACAGCCAACCAATAACTTGAGAGTTAGGCATGTTAGGGACAACTATGAAACATTTATCACATGCTCATTATTGACTCAGATGCATCACCATTTTAGATTCAGACGCAACCTCACGAATTTCAAAGGAAGGTCCGAACAATGACTTGTGGGTAAGAAAGAAATGCTTAACCTTAAATGAGGCCGGTTAGGTCATGGCACTGATGGCCGCATTTAAGCAATGAGTACAACTTCGCACATAAGAGTTAACAAGAATTTGATTCAAATACACATGATTACAGTACAATAGGAACATCAATCTCCATAAATCCAGCATTACTAAAACCAGCTGAAGATCTTATGGAACTGAACTGACCACAGCTCCATTATGCATCTCCTACTTCTACTGCCAATGCTTCAACTATCAACAATACTTCTACAACTAGACACTGAACTGCAACTTTTTCAAAAACTGGGTTGCAGTCAGACAACAAGTACTAGTACCTTATACTAAAGACAGCTGATTATTAGAGAATGGATGCCCAATCGATCTCGGAAGGATGCTTCTGCAAATTTAAATTCTCTGACATTGGATTCCACCCCATTGGCTCATCAAACTCGGGGAACGTCAGCTCTGAAATTGGTGATGATCCACCTGACACTTCACTTCCTGATGAGTTGCCTTCGAGTACTTTGCAATCAAACTCGTTCACACTTGATCCAATGAAAGAACTCTCCTCAGCAGCCTGAGCTGGCTGAGGATTTGAGGCAGCTAAATTTAATGCTGCACCCTTTGACTTAGTTGACTTCCGGGACTTTGACTTCACCAGCCTCTGCGATTCACTCATTTCTTGACATATAGCTTGAAGCTTCGCATCAACTGAAGAATGCAGCGGCTTGAACTCTCCAAACTCACCAGCAATAACCGATCCGCGATGCTTCAAGTTCGGAAAATTCAATCTCGAAAATTCTCCTCTGAGCATAAACGCAGCCTTATCATACGCCAAGGCAGCCTCCTCGGCCGTATCAAACGTACCAAGCCACAATCTGGTTCTATTCTTAGGCAATCTAATTTCCGCAACCCATTTCCCCCAATGCCTCTGCCTCACTCCTCTAAAAAGCTTTGGAGGCTTCACGGATGTAACGCCAAGCTTCATCTGCACAGGCTTCAAGCTGAGGAAGCCTGTCGCATACCTCATCTTCTCATGCTGATTCTGCTGCTGTTGAGATGAGATCATGTAGCAAGGCGGAGGATACGAGTTCGTCTGTAACTGTGGCTGTGACTGATAGTGTTGCATCTGAAGCTGATAAGTTGATGAGATGACAGCAGGCTGGGAGTTGAAAAAATGAGGGTTTGAGGTGGTGGAGAAGAGCTGCTGAGGATCCAAAGAAGAAGATTGAAAGGAGTAGACAGGGTTAGGGTTTGAGGATTGAAATGATGATGAAACAGGAGGAGCACTGCGCATAAAAGGTTCCAGTGCTTCCATGAGCTCGCCGCCGGTAAACGGGTCGGGTTCCACCCGATCACTGCCGCTACAAAGATCCATAAGAGCCGCCGTAGAAGAAGATAGAAATTGAAAATACAAATAAAAAAGATTTGATCTTGACTGGAAAAAAAAAAGTTTCCAGAAAAAACCGATACCAGACAGGTACTGCAAGCACCAGATCTGTGACTTTATCCGACCTCAGAGATTACTAATAATCAATCTCGGAGATCTGATCGAGCTCGCACAGGGACCAAAAACAAGCCCTTTCAAGCCGATTAATTCCAAAAATAAATATGAAAAAACCTAAACTTTAAACAAAAATAGAACCCTAAATTTTACCAGATTACGATCAGGAGTTGGAAAACGGAGAAAAAGGGGGGGAAATGCAGCGGAAAAGCCTCAGGACGCTCAGGCAATCGCTCTGTGTATGGGTGTGTCGCTCAGCCTCACAATCACTCTGGGATCTTATCGCTAGGTGTTCTTCCCTTATTTATAGCGGTTACCAGAATTGATCGTGACCGTTTATTTTCACTTCGATTATCTCGAGATTTTTGGGGAAGCAGCGAATGAGGAAGCGACATGTAAGCAGTGCGACCGCCACGTGCCCGAAGATTACGTGCAGGTGTCGGTCAGGATACGTTGAAATTATGTCTGAGCCCTGTAGTTGTTGACCGTTCATCTGGAGAATTTTCTATTTCAAATGTTTTTTTGGGAGATTTTTTTTGGACATTTTTTGTGTTTGTTTTTGTAGAGATGTCAAAATGTTCTGGTATCTAATGATATTTTGATAATCGTTTGTTAAAAATAGTCTGTTAATTTTTCATTAATTTATTGAAATAAATAATCTCAATATCCGTTAAGTCTATTACTCATTAAGATCCTGTCTGTTAGTTTCAATAGTGTTAATGGATTAAACGAAATTTTTTTCTATTCGACTATAACTCAGTTGTGCTCGTCCTGCTCCCGTCATATTTGAGACCTCTAAGTAGGGTGTCAAAATGTTACATTACTCAATGAGATTTCAAAAATCGTTCGTTAAAAAGTAGCTCATCACCTCACATTAGCTTAATGAGATAAATGATTACAACACTCGTTAATCTCATTACCTATTAAGATCTCATCCGTTAGTTCCAATAGTATTAGTGGGTTAAATGAAAATTTTTTCGTTAGTGCATTATCTAATTGTGTCCGCCCGTTAACATCTCGCTCCCGTCCGATTTGACACCTCTTTCTATTTTATATGATCTCAAGTTTTAAATTCCTATGGAAAATAGAGCGTAACTATTAGTATTAAATAAAAACAATTATTGGGTACTTTCGAATTTTTTTCTATTTAGTGTATAGATTTAGTTAGATGTTGTTGGTAAATGTATGATTTGTTAATTAGATATTTAATTGAAATGATTTAGTTAGGTGATATGTATTTAGTTAGGTGTTATTGGTAAATGTATGAATTTAATTAGATGTTGTTGATAAATGTATAATTTATTATTTAAATATTCTTTTGTATAGATAGAAAAAAAGCAACCAAGCATATAATGTTTGGTTTGGTGTGAGATAGGAAAGTTGAGATTTGAACATGGCGACTGAGATGAGCTCAGCTGATGTCATTGGCTGCCGCTTCTTGTTTTTTCTGTGTGCATTTTTCTCTCTTTAACTTTATACTTTTTGCTGATTGTAGAAAATTCAAAACTGCGATGAAGAAGAGTGACATGGGGAACATAAAAGCAAGTTGTTTTCTTTAAGGTACAAATGATTTACATTTATTGCTTGCGCAGTTGGTCAAATATGAATCCCACAAGAAATCTTAACTTGACTTCACATTCCACTTTCAAGCTCCCTAGTCCCAATAGATTCTCTCAAACCATGGAGTTTGATGTTGTACACTCTTGAGCCAAATTACTCCTATAACAAAGAAGATCTCTATTCAACTAATTTATATCTTAATATATCTGTTCACTTTACCTGAAGAATCAAATTCAAAAATTTTATTTTGTAAAATTCAGTTTTCAACTCCTTTAACGTCTAAATTTCGATTCGATGTGAAAAACCAAAACTCAACATTTTGTGATCTAATAAGCAATACCAAAATCTCTCACCATTATAGTTCAAGTATTTATATTGTATGAAATATGACGTGTTGTATATGGTAAGGAAGTTCTTTTACAATATTGCAACTCGTTTGTTCGCACAAAAACCATATTCACTCTGAGTGAAAGTTACAATGGTAAATAAAAGAATGCACTGGCTTCTAAATGCAAATAAAAGATTGGTATCAGTATCCATATTTCCTGAGACTATCTCGCCTCGACGACAATCGAGAATTGTCACAAGATGGTCATAAATGTTGCGAGCTACTACGTGATGTTGTCGATTTCCGTCGTTCAGAGTCTGCCTTCAAGGTGGATATTTTGGAATTTTATAATTACCTCGAAGATGATGATTTCATTGATTGGCTTTTGCAGGTTGCGAAGATTATGAATTTTAATGAGATTTCAGATGATCAACATGTTAAGTTAGTTACCATGCGTTTGATCGTGTGACGATTTGATGGCATCAGTCGAACAACTATCGTGTATGCGCTGGTATGATCAAGACGACTGAATGAAAAAAGTTTAAGAAAAATAAGGATTTCGTTTTTACCTACCAATTTGAAACGAGAGTTCTGTCGGCGTCTACAGAATCTTTTCCAAGAAACAATTAGCGAAACGTACAAGAGTTGTGCTTCGACTCGCTTCTAGTTTGACGAGTGCAAATGATTCTTTTATGCTTTTTGGTACAAAACATGTGCATATGAATGACCAAACTCACCTTGTTTGATATTCGATGAGTCATTCTCGCGGGAGTGCCAATGAAGATATCTTCATAAGTAACGAGATCGGTCTTCATCATGCTTTTTTGTAGCGCACATGTTGATACACATAAGGCTTATATTCCTCAGAGTTTAGGTACTCTATATATGATGGTTACGTTGATGATGAAAGTTAAGCTTTTCTTAACATCGGTGCTTATGTATTTGATGACTCTGACGATAAGATTGAGTTCTATCCAAGTTTGAGAGATCCCATATGTGACACTTCACTACAAGAAAATGAAAAATTAGCATCCACGAGAATGGACGCTAATTCACGAAAAATAGACGTTAATTTCAATTAGCATCCACGACGCAAATTGCGGACGCTAAAATGCTGGACACAAATTGAATTTACGTCCGCGTGAGTGCTGATTTATCTATAATTTTTAAAATATATTTTTTGAAATTTTAGCGTCCACTTGGACGATGATTTTATTTCTTTTTAAAAAAATATTTATCTAAATATTAACTTCCACATGAACGTTAATTTATTTCTATTTTTAAAAAAATATTTATGTAAATATTAGCGTCCACATGGACGCTAATTTATTTTTATTTGTAAAAATATTTATTAACATAAATATTATCGTCAACGTAGACGTTGTTATATTCATAATTTTTTTTTAAAATATAAATATAAATTTTTGAAAATTAATATTTGCATATAAAATTAGAATATAAATTTATTTACAAAATTTACATTTTTTACATACAAATCCTAAAATCTAGTCCTCTTGTGGAAGTTGCGACGCGGGGTGACTGGAAGATGAATGAGCTGACCGATTTACCGCCATTTGGGTCATGAAAGTCTCTATCCTCTACCGTAACACTAGCAGGTCGTCCACTAGATTCTGAAGGTTCTCCATCCTGTGTGTCAAGTGCTCATTGTCGCGCTCCAGCCTGATTAGGCGAGCACCCTCACGCCGAACGGTCGATATCTGCTGATTGAAGAAGTCGGACGCTGCTCCTCCAACTCCGAAAATTGCCCCACCCGGTCCTACGCCGCCGACAGCCTCGAAGTACGCGTCGCATGAATCCTATAACGACAGCGAGGTCTCAGACTGACTGCTCCTCTGGGTGAGGATCTCTTGAGTCTGCTCCTAATACATGTTAAATAATTATTAAAATAATGAATAATAATTAAAAAATAATTGAATGGAAACTATTTAAAGTTATAAACTAACTGCTATCTCCTACGAACGCTGATCCACTAACCGAGTACGCTCTGGCATGCGCGCGTGTGGACCATCAACTCGTGAGGCGTGACTAGCCTCCCGAGTTGGGCCTCATACAAATAAAATGTTAAATATTTAAATAAATTTAAAGTTTCTAATCGAATGGAAACTATTAAATAAACACATATCATGCGACGTCGGTGCTCGACCATTCCTATGGACCCCGAGGTGTGCAGCAACGGCCGGACATTCTTACTCGCCTTCTGCCACTGCAGCATAGCTTGGTACTCAGGCGTACTTGTTTGCGTCATCGACTTGTTGGCTTCTTCCCCTCCACTAAGAGCCTTGTGGACAACGTCACTGTAGCGCTTCGCTACCTGCTTCTGCCACCTCTTCTGGATCTTGACGGGCTCATGTCTCCCGCTGACTCATCCCAGCGGAAGTGCGTAAAAATAGTTAGAAGAAATATAAATTAAATATGTACTTGAAATAACAAAAATAAAATAATATAGCCTCCATGACGCAAATCAACGGTCTCGAGACATTCTACTGGCGTCCTGAAACCTCCAGGTGTCCGCATCTGCCTGGAAGGTGATAATGTGAATAGCCTAGCGCGTCACCTTATGGCTGGACTCCAACCTACAATTTGAACAAACAATCGAGTTAGTTTATGAAACAGTTCGAAAATAAATATTTAAAAACAAAGAAAAACAAACCTCCTGCCAGTCCAGCTCAGATCCCAAATAGTGTTGATTAGCGTCCACATGGACACTAAATGATTAATATATCGTCTTTAAGTTGAAAATTTCACGCCGATTTAGTCGATTTTTGACAATAGCGTCCACGTGGATGTTAATATCTATATTTTACAAAATAACAGGTGAAAATCGTAGAACCTTATACTTTATGCGTTTTAGAATGAAAAATTAACTAGTGAATAAATCGTTGCAAGGAGTTATTTGCTTGTTTGATTCCATGTACCGTTGAATGAAAACAGTAAATTCTTCATATATCAAATTTAATCAAACTCATCTTTACTAGATTCGATGACATTTCGTAATGTCTCTAGCTAGTTGTGTTGATCCATAACGGTAATAAGATTACTAATTTTCCTTGTATATATATTGAAAGAATACTCCACTTATTTATATATGAACTTGTATTGTATATAGATATGAACAAGAGAAGTCATTTGTTGATTAAAGAAGTGTTTGATGCATGTGGTAAATCATCATTTGGAAAGTTCTACAAAAATGATCGATGTTATTTGTTTCGTGAAAATTTATATTTCAATGTGTTAAGGGCATCTTTAGTAAGGTGAGTTATAAGCAAAAATAGCAAGGTTTTATTACTTTTAGCTACCATGCAACAAGAGAGCAATAAAAAGAGCAAAAAACTATTTTTAGCTTCTTTGCCAAAATGGAAAGGGTGGATAGCACGAGAGCTAAAGGAGAGAATAAGCTCACACATCCCAACTTTTGTGTGCAAATTGAATTTATGAAATCTTTAAAATAATTTATGTTTGGGAAATAAAAACTGCAAAAAATACATTTAAAACGTAGGAAACCTAAAAGCACTAAAAAATTTGAACAAACATATAAAGTACGAGATTTTTTTTTCGTTTAAAGGCATTTAAAGTGTCTGATCACAACTAAAAATCTGCAAAAAAATATAAAATAAATAAAAAGTATAGAAACACTAAAAAGTATGAATAATGTCACATCATTTTCAAGTTTTTGAGTATTATTTTTTGCTTATAGCTTTTGTTGTTGTATCAACAAGTATAAAGTCATATGCTATTATTGCATATAGCTTTAAGCTTTTCCTACTACTACTCATTATTGAAGATTGATCTATTTTACTTTTGGCTTATGACTTATGGCACAATTACTGAAGACGCCCTTACGTAAATTTATTGTGATGAAAGCTTATAGTTGGTGGATTAACGGGTTATTTAAGTTTTTTTTTAAATACAAAAACATTAGCGTCCACGTGGATGCTGATTTATTTCAATTTTTGACATTAACGTCCACGTGGACGCTGATTTAAAAGATATTTGAAAATATAAATAAAAGCACCCACGTGGACGCTGATTTAATTCGATTTTAAAAAAAAGTGAAAATATAAATATTTACCGTTCACGTGGACGCTAATGTATTTCTAACTGTAAAATATTAGAAAAATAGATGCTGATTTTTTATAATTTAAAACAATTTGTAAAATATTAATTTTAGCGTATACGTGGACGCTGATATATTTTCTGCCAAATTTTCGCACACAAATTAGCGTCCACGTATATTTGCGCCAAATTTTATACGTAAATTAGCGTCCAATCTGACATATGCATACATTTGGACGATATATTTAGCGTCCACATTTTCATTAGCGTCCATTTGGACGTGAAAATTACGTCCATAGTTTAGTGGATGCAATTTTTTGGATGTTAAATTATCAGACTGGTGTAGTGGTTATTGTGATCATGAGGTTGAGCTAGCTCCTAGTTTAGGAGAACCTATTTACGATGATTACAATGATGTTTAGGAAGTGGTCGAGGATTGTGCCACTGACTAAATTGGTCCTATGATTTTACAGCTGTGCAGAATTTTTTTGCTTCTCATATACCTTAGGCGGAGGAGTTACCCATCAAGTTGGAGTGTCATGTTGTGTTGAAACTTATCTTGATCCTTGTGATGTTACATGACTTGGTAAAACAAATGATGTTACAACTTTCGATCATAGGTTGGTAAACGGTTATGTTGATGCTACTTATGGTGTTGTATATTGTGATGTGGTTCCTACGGTTGTGTTATTTACTCTCTGGGAGCAAGAATTTGAATTGCTTCATACAGAAGAAACATTTGATGTTTGGTGAGTCGGTCTTTACACATATCTTATGCTGCTGCAAGAGAGACATTCCATAGCTGGTTAGAAATCAGAATGGAGTCCTTGATGAAGATTTGATGTTCCGACACTTTAGATCCGATGGCGAATCTTTCTTCCCTAGAGAGAGTGAAGAGGACAAGATGATGTGATTACCTGGGCTTTTAGGCTAGCTTATTTAATTACGATTTTATTTGTTTTAGGTTTTTCATGCTATATTCTCTTTAAACATCTTTTTCGTTTGTTGGACAGCTTTTGTTGAGTTTATAAAAATTAGGATTTCGCCTTATCTTCCAAAATTTTGATGTTTCTACGGAATTTAACAAATTTGGATATCAAATTCTGGATATCAAATTATGACTTTATCCTTTTCGATCATCGATTGAATCAACGAATATTGATATTTTTGTTTTATTGCTTGGCCGCCGGCTGCATCATAAAGTAAGCTGCTAATTAGATTTTAAGGATTAGACAACGGGTTATTCAGGTGCATTTTTTCATTTTAGTGCACCAATGAACCACCACTTATATATTTGAATATGCAATACACTTATGATTAAGTGACGTCATTTAATAATGATCACGTGTTTCATTTAATGACGTTAAGTACTAATGGTTAGAGAACAAAACTGAATAAATGGGTCAACCGGTATTCTTTAATCCGCATTTGGGGACATAGCCGATCCAACCGAAGCCGTGGCATCCATGTGACAGTCACGTTCGTATTTCAATTGCGGCGCGGGATACAATGCCTACTTGGGTTGATCTAAACCAGCTTGAGGGATGGCAATTGGCCTGCCGACCCGCTCCGCCCCGTGCCGATCCGTCCCGCCCCGTTCCGAAAGCCAAATGGTGCAGGGCGGGGGAAAAAGAAATTGACTCGCCCCGACCCGCGACGGGTCCGCCTCACCCCGCCTCCCAGCCCCGTGATTAATATTAATTAATCCTAATTAGTCCTAATTAATCTCTAATTAATCTTAATTAATCTCTAATTAACCCTAATTAATCTCAATTAAGCTTAATTAACTCTAATTAACCTTAATTAATTGCGGGTCGGGGCAAATTTGCCTAAATTAAGTGCGGGGGCGCGGGTCTAACGCGGGTCGGGGCGGGGCAGAACATTTTTGACCCACGGCGGGGCAGGTCCAATTTGCCTCCGACCCGCCCGTTGTCATCCCTAAGCTTGACGGCACTTCAGCATAGTATTCCGTCAAATTTTCAAATTGTTTTCATTGATACTTCAATTTATGAAGCATAATAATAAATTAATTATCGTGGAAATATTGTAGCGTCCTGACTTTAATAAAATAATTTTAGGGAGGTGTTCATGTAATAAAGTTTATTTTAAATAAAAAGTGCAAAAGGATCCTAACCGTTGATTTTATGGATCTAACAAATTATTAAAAATCGAAATTTAAAATATATTTATTTAAATAACTATTCTGAAACCTCTAAATATGATCCATTAATTTAGTTTTAATCAACCGTCTAAATCACTTCACACTTTCTTTAATATAAAGTGAATATTAAATATCATTACAAGTTTGTCCTAAGGGCAAGTGCACCAGTGGACTAAGACTTGGGACATGACTTGAGTCTTCGCAGCACACCAATGGACTAACTGGTGGGTTGAACTGAAAGTTAGTCCACTCAGACGAAGACCCGGACTTTCCCACGACCCAACCAATAGTCCAGACCATGAATATAATAATATTATTAAATATTTTTGTTGCATTATTTTCAAATTATATCAAATTAAATTTATTTTCAAAAATATTTATAGTATTATTTTTTAACTTAGTGTTTTTGTTTATGTTTATTGTATAATTATATTTATAAACAATTGAAAGCATTTGATTATAAATATTATTGTGAAATTATTTTAGAATTATTCTTTAA